>JAQQSS010002813.1:0-12804 GCA_028646465.1 Rhinoceros unicornis | reverse complement strand
GGCTGCTGTGGAACCCTAGCCCCCATCCCTCTGCACAGGATCTCCCCTCCTCGCCAGAAAAGGGCCTGCCCAGGGAGCCTGTTTCCTGAGGGAGAGCCGGCCTTGCCTCTGCTGGCTTCTGGGCCATCATTTGGTACCACACTTCCTTCCTGGTCTATCAGAGGACCTCCTTCCAGCGAGAGGAGGCCCCAGGTCTGTCATATGACTCCAGGTGAATTCCAAGGGTCTGTGAGTCCACGGGGGAAGATGTCAAAAGAAGGAGCCTCAGGGCAGAAGGATCCAGAATCTTGTCTCCACCTTCTCCTCCTGGTCCAGGGGCTCTGGGGGCTGAGCAGCAGCTCTGAAATTATCTGGGGTCACCGACAGCTTGGAGGATCAGCTGAGGTCTATGGGCCCTCTGCAGGAAAACATACAGACACACATGGACACCCAGAACTGTGCTTATGAGTCTCACGACTTTCAGGGTTCACAGCCCCCCGCCAAGATCAAAGCCATGGGACCATGTGAAAAACCTCTGCCCCAGCGTGTGCCACTGACAGTAAAGAATAAATGACTGAGAAGATAAAATTAGATGTCTACCTCATCGCAAACACAAAAATAAATTCCAGATGGATTGAAGAACTAAATGTGAAATGCAAAACTGTAAAAAGTTTTAAAAAAGCAACAAGAGAATGTTTTTGCTGCATCTTGGTGGGACAATACAATAAACACAAAAATCAGAAGAATCTAAATAACCCCATAGAAAAATGGACGAAGGACAGGGGCAGGGAGTTCCCAGGCAGGGGACCGGGCGGCCGACGGAGGCACGAGGAGGTACCCCTGCGCTCCGGCAGTCGGGGCGAAGCCCAGCAAGGCCATAGTGATGTACGTCTCCCAGCATCAATCGACAGACGCTGAGGACTCTGATAACGCCAAACGGTGGCAAGAACGTGGAGACACGGGAACTCCTGCACGTCGCTAGTGGGCGGGGAAACTGCTAGGACCACTTTGGAGAGCAATTTGGCAGTGCCCACTCGTGCTCTTCCCTGAACGACCCAGCAGTGCCACCTGGGTGACTGCAGACAGATGCCCTTGAACACCTTCACAAGGCTGTTCATGGGGCGTGGTTTATAACAGCAAAATCTCAACCAAAAATGGCCTCTGATTGGGAAATGAGTAAACACCCATAGTTCATACAACGAAATACTGAACCATAGCTAAGACGAGCAGACTCGATCTACGTGTATCAGCACGGATAAACCTCCGAGACATAATACTGAACAAAAAAGAAAAAAACAAGTAACAAAAGGACACAGGCAGGCTCATCCTTGTGTGTAATTTCTTAAATGCACAAAATAATACTCTATTTTGTTGGTGGACACACACTGACTTCGGGACAGCATTTACCTGTGACGGGAGAGGAAGCTGTTGCCTCAGCAAGCATTTGTGAGGGGGTCTTTCCTTTGTCATTTTTAAGAGCAGCTGAGAGCAGATATGGAGAACTGCTAACATCTGTTTACTTCGGGTGCAGCTCAGATAAGCGGCAATTATGTTACAGTTTGTACTTTTATACATAGTGGAAATGTTTCACACTTTGTTATTTTTAAAAACACCGTTCCACTTTTTTTTTTTAATTTTAAAAAACAATAAATGCTTGCTGAAGTAGTGGGGCTGCACTACGCTTGCTGCCACACACCCCAGCGTGGGGTGGGACCCAGCTCACAGAGCAGGGCCTGGGCCAGGTCTGGAGGTTCAACCCGGGAGTAAATGGCCCCAGTCAGAGGAGGTGGTCCCACTGGGAGGCCCAACAAGGGCACGCAGGCTTCTCCCTGCTGGGAAGGGCTCCTTAGGAACCCTAGCTCCCTATTCCTGTGCACTCGATCTCCCCTCACCCCTGCACAGGGCTGGCCCAGGGAGCCCATTTCCTGAGAGAGAGCCGGCCTTGCCTCGCGCTGGTTTCTCCAGGGCCATCATCTCATACCCCACCTCCTTCCTGGCCTATCAGAGGCAGCCAGACCCATCCAGCCCCCGGCATCACAGACCCAGTCCCAGTGTGGGCCTGGAGCCAGAACAGAAGCAGAAAAAGGGACCAGGGCCATTTGCCCAACCCAATCCTGCCAACACCACCTCCCAGGGTGTGAACCCCCTCCTCTGCCCTTGTTTTTGAGGGAATTTCTGGGATCAGATAGTGATGAGTGTCCTGAGGGAAATAAAGAGGGTACTGTGGGTGGAGAGGGTCTCTCTGAGGACCTGACATTTGAGCAGAGAACTAAAGAAGAGAAAAATCCAAGAATTGGGAAAAATTATTTTTTTCAGGCAGAAAGAACAAAAATTTCCAAGGCTCTCAATCAGGAAAGTTTGGTGAGCTCAAGGACCAAAAGGGAGGCCAGTGCAGCCAGAGCATAATCAGGGTAGGAGCAGTTGGGGATAAAATGGAAGAGGATACAGACTGAGCCCTGATCCCAATCACTGACTGAGCCCTAATCCTTCATACTCTGAGCCCCGATCCCAGTTCACAGACTGAGCCCTAATCACACCCTGAGCCATGACCTTAGTGTCACATGGAGCCCTGACCCAGATTTTACCCTGAGCCCTGATCCTTCACACACTGAACCCTGACCCTGGTCATAGACTGATCCCTGATCCTCATGACAAACCAAACTCTGATTCCTGGTCTTAGAGTTAGAATTGATCTCTGGTCAGACTTGCCTCTTATCCCTAGCCATAGGCTGAGCCTTGATCCCTGGCCACAGAATGAGCCCCCCGTCTCTGGTCACAGATTTATTCCCAATCACTGGTCACAGGCTGAGCCCTGAGTCCTGGTCAAATTCTGAACCCTCCTTGTTCCCGGCTACAAAATGCTGCTTTGGGGGGAAAGATGACAGTGGCTGGCTCTGCAGTGGGCAATCCCCCCACCCCCGCCGTGACCACCCCGGCAGTGGCAGCGCCTGGCCTGTCAAGCCAGCTCCCCTCTGCGTGGGTACCTGGATCACGGAGGACGTGTCAGGGCATGTAGCACAGGGCAGCTGCGCCTGCGTGCCTCTGCAAAGCCACCATGTGGTCCATGATGCGATGCTAATTGCTCTCAGTGGTGCCTGGTGCTTTGTTAAAAAATTTTTAATGTTGATTTTATTGAAAAACAGAAATAGCACAACATATGCTCTGACCATCTTCAGTGCTAGCTGGCGCTGCGCTTGGGTCCACTTCACAGGCCTCCTCAGGACCTGCAGGAGTGCTGACGAGACGGCGAATTCAGAGTCTCCTGCCTCCCAACATGCTCCCGAGGGGCACCCGCCGGCTGGGACGGGCACACTGCAGGCAGCCTGTCTTGCAGGGGAGGACTTCAGGCACGTCCACTTCCTGTGTTTGCAGGGGACGTGCCGGCTCAGGGCAGAAGTGGTCCCCCCGGAGCCTTCGCCCAGAGCCTCAGCACTTACAGTTTGTGCACCTGGGAGTCCAGGTGCCGGCCAGTCAGGTGATGGGGTGACAGTGACTGCCTCGCCATGCTGTTGACACTGCCAGTGTCAGTGATGATGTGGACGGGGTCAGGGAAACAGGGTGTGGCCACATTTGGGGCTGTGATATGTGTCAAATAAAGTCGCCTGGCCTCAGCGTCAGAAAAACACCCACGGTGGACAGACCAGGGCAAGACTGGCCTGAAACAACCCAGAAAACCAGCAGGATGGGGTGTTGGAGCTGCCCTTTCTCTCCTTGGCGCCAGCTGTCAGAGCCTACTTACTACTGCTTACTATGCTTACTACTGCCCGCTCGGCCCGGGCAGAGTCTGCGGCCAAGTTCTCCGTGTCTGCTAAGCTGAGCCCCCACATGCAGGGCTCATCCTCGTGGCCGGGTGACGAGGAGTGGCGACCAGTTGATCTGTGGTTGTGCCGCATCCCTCCTATCTCCTTCCCTTACCGTCAGACTGTGGAAGGGCCATCTAGAATCGTGGGGTGCAAAGGGACCAGGGTTCCCGTCTCTCTCTCTCTCTCTCTCTGTGTCTGTCTCTCTGCATCTCTCTGCTTCTCTCTCTCTCTGAGTCTGCCCCTCTGTGTATGTCTATCTATCTATCTGTCTATCCATCTGTCTATCTATCTACCTACCTACCTATATCCATCTATCTGCCTGTCTGTCTGTCTGTCTCTCTCTCCACCTGTCTTTCTTTCTTTCCAGACACTGTGAGCACCTCCTCTGTGCCTCGTGCTGTTCAAGGCAGGGAGGCCGGCAGCAGATGAGAGAGAAGATGTGCCTGGCCTCATAGACCTTACCCTCTAGGGGAGGAAGACAGAGCAATGAATGAGGGAGAGAATTCCACGGGAGGTGAGTGCTAAGAAGGGCACACTTCAGCCCAAGGGGGTGCAGACTCTGCAGGGGTGGGCACAGCCTCTCTGGGTGGCATTATTTGAGCCAGGCCAGAGGGCAGTGAAGGAGGGAGGGAGGTGGGAGCAGCATGGACTGGTGAGCGGGCGGATCACAGAGAGCCTTCCAGAGACTCTGGAAGCTCCTGGAGGGGGCAGGTGACTTCCTGGGCAGGTTGAACTGTGTGCCCTTGGAAGCTACCCTGGCCATTGTGTGTACGGGGGATTTCGGGGACAATAAGTGAAGCAGGTTTGACTTCCAGTGCCCTGCTGCTGAGCTGTGTGACCCGGGACAAGTGACCCAACTTGATGCCCCAAGCTCCCTGCACAACAGGGTTTCCAGCAGCACAGGCGTATGGGGAAGCTGGTGGGGCCAGGGCCTGCAAACTGCTGCCTTGCTGGCACTCCCGACACGTGAGCTGCCTTTACCCAGCCCCTGCGGCCCCCTAAGCCCTTGACACCTGACCTCTGACCCCACCACCCCGTGACCTCTCCAGGCACCCGTGCTGGAACCTTGCTGGGGCTCCGCCCCGCGTCCCTGGAAGGGGTGGCCCACTGCAGCCCCTTCCCTCGTCCCTGCTCCTCCCGCGCCCTCCTCTCTGCTTGTGCTCCGCGCACACTCAGAGCCCTGTCCGCCGGGCTCCCTCCGGTCCCCCTTCCCTCCACCCTGCAGTCTCCGTGCTCTCCAGGCCTCACAACTGAGGCCTCTGCAGTAGCCAAGCGTCTTCTTGCTCCTTTCCCTTCCTCACTCCCTCCCTCCTCTCTTCGGCCCTCGTCTGGACACAGCTCCAGCCTCCTGGCCGGCCCCCAGCACAGGGGCCTGGCAGGTCCATCCTAGGCCAGCCCGGGGCCTGGCCCGACACCCGACCTCCGCTCAGGCCCTGAAGTGGTTCCCCGTTTAGTAGAATGAAGTTCCGGCTCCCGAGCATCTTTCAAACCCACCTCCTGCTTCCCATCCTGGTGTCCAGGCTCGTTGTTTGCCACCCTGATGATGGCATTAGTCTGCCAGCCGGCAACTTGCTGCCCCGGCCCCTCCCTGCCCTGGTCCTCCCAGGGCTTCCCAGAGACACAGTGCTGGAGCCGAGCTTGACCTTCTGACCACTGACTACTGACCATCGCAGGCCCACCTCGACTGCCGTGGAGAACCTTGCTGCCGAGCCACTGAGCCCTGTGTGAGGAGCCCAGCCCTCTCCATTCCCCGCCCGCCTCACCTCCCCCAGGGCCTCTGCCCACCTCACCCTCCAATCTTCAGGCCTTTGAGTGCTAAGTGCTCCCTTATGAGCTCTCTGCTGCCCTGGGCCTTTGCACGTGCTGTTCCTCTGTCAGGAATGTCCCTCCCTTCCTTGTAATGCTGTTGGATTCCTACACCTTCCCCAAGAGCCCATTGAAACACTGCCTCCTCTGAGGAGCCTGCCCTCACTCTGTCATCAGGACTTGTACCATGTCCTGCTGGAGGACGCTCTCCACTGGAAGTCATGGCCAGCTCTTCCCCCCTCCTCTACCCGAGGACAGGGAAGCAGTTAGATCTCCCTCTCCACCCCCGTCTGCCAACCACAGTGCCTGATGCATTGTTAGGCTCAGGAAACCTTTGGTAAATGATGATCAGCCAACGGAATGAATGCACAGACGTGAGTGAGGCTAAGAGGCCAGGCCTCTGTTTGCAGGGTGAAGAAGGCTAAGCAGAGTGACCCCAGGGCAGAAGCCACTATCCCACAGTGGCTGTGTGCAGGCCTCCTAGGCCCTTCCCAGCCTACAACTGACCTCATCCCAGGCCCACTGACCACATGCAGGACACTTGACAGGTCAAGTGTCTGTCATAGACATGTGACCTCGAGGAGCCCAGAGACTTACCTAACCTCAGTATTCTCTCCTACAAAATGGGAGCATTGTCGTCCAGCTGCCAGTGTCATGACGCTGATATTGACACTCAGACTCACGCCAACAGTCCTCGCCAGTGCACAGAAGCATGTGCTCCGGGTCCAGCCCGGCCACACTCTTCCCATGGGCATTATCTTATTTCAGTGCCTGGCACAGAAATGCTGGATAAATTCTAAAAATGAAAGAAATCTCCTGATGACCTTCGTTGTGGACTCCGAAAATTGCGGGTGCCTGTGCCTCCTGCCTTTGTATCTGCGGCTGCTTCCAGCGTTGGAGAGGTGCCCCAGCCGGGAGCCCTCAGCTCTGTGAGCCGTCTCCTCTTGCTTCTACACTGGAAGGTGCTAATTCTGACAGGCCCTGACAGCTGAACAAGGGAGCCAAGCCTGCAAGGACTGTAAATCTGCCAGGCGGCTGTGCGCAGCTTGCGCTCCCTGCATCACCCCTCTGTCAGAGCCCACCTTCCCGGGGCCAGATGCACAGATGCAGCCCTGAGAGCCATTGACAGAGCGAGCCCCCATCACCAAAGGATCGCCTGGCATCTCAGCCCTGACACAGTGACCCCCGTGGGGGCACTTTTCTGTCACCCAAGGGGCCCCTGGGAATGTCGGCCTGGAAGGGGGAGGGACTGCCTTTGAAACACAGGATTCTATAGCCTCAGCCCGTGGCCAGCCCAGGGAATCTCGGCACCGAGCAGGCTTCAGAGCCAGTGAATAAACACCTACCCAGTCCAGCCCAGGGAGAGAGTGAAATGCCCCATTTAGCTGGAAACACCCGCTTCTCCATCTCAGCCCAGCATACAACTCGGAGGGGGAGTTAGAGAGCCTGGTGCAGCTCAAGCAGTCACTTCTCGGAGCCCCGGCTCTGCGTGTGCTCTGCTCCAGAGATGCGTCGTGCACCTGCTGAGGAGAAGAGGAGGGTCGGGCGCAGTGGGGTCTGACGGCCCCTCGGCATCAGAAGGGCTCTTTTGTTCAAGAAGGCAGCCCCCTGTGGAGTGGGGTCCCGCTGCACCAGGAGGACACCTGGAGGCGTGAGTCCCGCGCTCTGGACGTGCCCAGAGCCTCCCAAGCAGAAGGCAGCTTCCGGCCCCGGTGTCCTCGGAGACGCCGGGCTCAGGCTCAGCCGTCGCGCCCGGTCTCTCCACGTCCTGCGCTGGATGCGAGATAGAATCGAGGGCCGAAGGCTCCGTCCTTCTCAGGCCCGTGTAAGGAAACGTAAGCCGGCTCCTCTGGCCCCAGACTCTCCCTGTCAGGATCAGGTACATGGACCACTCCCCTCTCGGCCGCATCCCTGTGAACATGCTCCACTCTGCCCTTTCACAGTGCGGTGCTCTGAGGGCCGGCTGTGACCTTCCCAGGGTGGACGGACCAGGCAAGGGCAGAGCCGCGGCTTTGCTTATGAGGTGTAGGATGCGCTGCAGCCGCGTGGCACCATGACCCCATGTGATGCTTGAAACTGATCACCCTCCCCCCAGCAGGCAACGTGGGACCAGTGGTGGAAGTCAGTGTCGTACACTCCAGAGCGCCCTCCGGTCAAAGCTGTCCACTGTGGAACGGATGGTCCCACAGGCGGAGCTCCTGGTCCCCAACCGAGGTCAGAGCGAGGTGACTGGCCACCTCCTGACATGACAGATGGCCAACGTCTTCCAAGGGGTAAACGGTCTGACCAGACGGCCTCTGCATCTCCTCACACCAGGGGCCTGAGGACCAGGCCGCTCCATGCCCAGGGGAGTCACACTGTCCCCGTGATCCCTGACAGGCTGCCCACCATGCACCTGGCTCTTTCTTGCTTAACCTCAGGATGGAGGGGGCTAGAGAGAAGGAGAGGGGGAAGAGGAGGCGCAGACTCAGGCTTTGCTTTCTCTAGCTGGAAAATGGGGCCGCATAACAGAGAAAGATCAGGGGGCAGCGGGTCCTCCCACCTTTCCAAACCCGTGGACGCAGGCCCCTCCAGTCTTCCCATCCTTCAAGTCTGGAAAAGGATCCGCTGAGGCTGGGACGCTGGGGGACGTCCGTCAGGGAAGAGGGGACACTGAGCAGTGTGGTGACCCCAGCAAGCTGGCTCCGGGCCAGCGTGGGTTTGGGCAAGTGGGCGGGTCCTGTGGCTGGTGCCCAGCTCCGAGAGGGTGGTCAGCAGGACCGAGGACACAGAGCCTGCAATGGGTGGACATTCCCACTAGGCACCACCAGGAGATGGGAGCCCCCTCGAGGTTACGAGGCCAGGGCCAAGGTGACAGAGGGAGGCTGAGGGCTGCGCCTCGGGGGGGCAAGGCCAGTGTTCCGTGAGGCCCGGGCCACTCGGCGGGAAGAGGCTGTCATGCACCAACCCACTTTCCCTGTGCCAGGACTGAGGCTGGGCGCTTACTGCTCAAGACCAACTGGACACGGTCCTGACCTCGGGGAGTTCACACGACACTCCTGGAGTCCTTAAATCCCTCCTGTCTCAAGACTGGCCCAGGCCAGGTCAAGAGGCCCCAGCTGGGAGGAAGAGGGACCACAGGGGCCAGAAGGCCTGGCCAGGCAGATGAGCTCCGGCAGTCCAGTGCCAGCTCCCCTCTCCCCACGGGTCCCTGGTGGACAGACCCCTTGCCACCCCTCTCAGCTCCCCAGTGCAGGCTCTGCGGTACGTGGGTCCTGCCGGCAGAACGGACCACCCCCCTTGCCACCTGCACCCACCTGAGACACGCGGACGTGTTCTGAGGACCGTGACATCTAGCACAGGAGTCTTTTTTTCCGGCTTATTGAGATACACTTGACATACAGCACTGTGTAAGTTTGGGGTGTATGGCATAACGACTTGACATACATGTATTGTGAAACGATCACCATGATGAGTTCAGTTAACATCCATCATCTCATATAAAAACAACAAAAAAAAAGAAAAAGAAATGTTTTTCTCCTTGTGATGAGAACTCTTAGGATCCACTCTCTTAACAGCTTTCCTGTACAGCATGCCTCAGTGTTAGCCGTAGTCACCGGGCTGTATGTTGACAGGACTTATTTATCTTACAACTGGAAGTTTTTACCTTTGACCATCTTTATCCAGATCCCCCTCCCCCGACCTCTACCTCTGGTAACCATAAATCTGATCTCTTTTTCTATGAGTTTGGTTTTTCCTTTTTTTTATATTCCACATATAAGTGGGATCATACAGCATTTGACAGTGTTTGTCTTTCTCTGTCTGACATATTTCACTTAGCATGATGTCCTCAACATCCATCCATGCTGTTACAAATGGCAGGATTTATTTCTTTTTTATGGGTGAATAATATTCCAGTGTATATATACTACTTCTGTATCCATTCATCTGTCGATGGACACTAAGGTTGTTTCCATGTCTTGGCTGTTGTGAATAATGCTGCACTGGAGTCTTTACTTTCATTATCCTGGCACAGTCCCTGGCCCAGAGATGATGCTAAATCAGTGCACGGATGAATGAATGCATACATGAATAGATAAGTGCATGAATGAATGAATGAATGAGTGCATGCGTGGAAAGCACAGAGGTTTGGGTGCCAAGCCACTTCTCTAGCTCTGACACTTCCCATTTGAGTCCAAGCCTAGATAATCATTTCTTCTACGCTTGGGGGAGCTGCCTGCTTTGTCTCCCCCCGCCCCCAAGGGCCCAGCCCCCCTCTTATGGGGATAATGCAGAGGACTATCTCCATGAAGCCCCATCCGAGGGCACGGCTGGATGGGGAGGGGATGCTGTGGGGGGCGAGGCTGCTCCCCCAGCTGTCCCTCTGCCAAGGGCATGCCCACGGGGGTCACTCGGCCAGTCTCGAGGACTGCCACCATGGGGGCTTCAGGGGAGGTGTCCAGGAGGATTCAGGGGCTGACTGTGAGGGGGTGTGTCATGCGCATGTGCCGAGGGGAGGGCAGAGCCGAGCTGTCACTCGTCCGTTTTCCTGGGGTTTGGGACTCCTTACGGGTTTTTACACCTCGCTTTATTAACGCCTTTCTCTCCTCCAGATTCTAATCGCCTTCCAGAAAGCAACTGCTATTAGCTTCTCCCCTGAGCCTGCAAATCCCGGATGCTCAGCAAAATTCCCCTCTGATTGCAGAGCAGCTGTGCGCCTGCCTTTGGAGCTCATCAAAGCCCCTCAAAGGGGAGATTAACAGCAGCATCCCATCAGCCATGGCATTGTCGCCGTTCACCGTGCCAGCCGTGCCTGGCCATCAGGCCTCGCGGAGACACAGAATTAGAGACGGTGGGACTCAGAAGCACAGGCTTTCAGAAGCATGGAATCATCAAATCTTCCCCCCAAATCAGCTTAGGCTGTTAGAATTTTACGGATGCATCCTTTGAGAAGCTTAGATTCTTAGAAGTCACCTCAAATTTTATTCTGATTAAGTTTGTGGTAAAATAAATAAATCTAATCTCTGACACCGTCTTAGGAGGCTCACATCTCAGTTATTAAAAGCCCAGAACTGCAACATCTGTGAGCTACAGAAGTCATGTAATCTGGGGGTCGGAGGGGGAGAATACCCCGCGGCCGCCACTTCTTGCTCAATGCCAAGCTGGTCTCGGTGAGCCGGGTGGGTCCCTGTGCCCCCGGGGCACACACTCGGGAACCCTGCCACCCGCCCCCCCACTGTGGGCGCAGGGCTCATTGTTGGCGGCATTGGTCTTGGGGTTCCAAATCTGCACCTTTCTCGGGCCCCAGGTCCAGATGGTCTCAGAGTGCGGGAGGTGCTCTCCATCCACTGTGATAAGGACCCCAGACCCACTGTGTTCTGCGCCTGCTCACACCCCAGCCACCAGGCCCCACCCGAGGGCCCAGGAGACCCCAGCCTGAGGCATTCGAATGCACTTCAGCCTGGAACCGTTTGTTCCAAGGAGACCCAGGAGCACAAGCGAATCAGGCAGAGGTAGGCATGTCCCCCAGTGGGGACGGGAGTCTGGAGGCCACCAGGCCTCCCCAGCCCAGGGCCCCAGTACAGCACACGCCCACCACAGCCCTGGACGCGCTGTGGAG
The DNA here is from genome assembly GCA_028646465.1 of Rhinoceros unicornis. NCBI lineage: Eukaryota > Metazoa > Chordata > Mammalia > Perissodactyla > Rhinocerotidae > Rhinoceros > Rhinoceros unicornis. The sequence goes on along the minus strand of JAQQSS010002813.1, from coordinate 1,617 downwards.
CTCAGCGTAATAACATGGCCCATGTGCCCATCTGGTCTTGGGGCCAGCCCTCTGCACAAGCATCACACATCCCATAGTGGACCACGGGTTCAGGGGGGACAGCGCCCTAGAGTCCAAGCAAGGGTGCTCACGAGCTGAGTGAGCCTCAGTTTTCTCATCCATGAAATGGGCCCTCGGACCCCTTCTCAGTGTCACTGTGAGGCAGGCAGAGCACCCAGCAGGGCACCCAGCCCCCGGAAGGTGCAGAGGGTTGGAGACACCTGAATGTCCAGATGCTACCCAGCCCAGGAGGAGGCGAAGGGAGGTGGTGGGCTGGGCGGGAGGACAGCACAGAGTCGAGGGCCCTCCTGACCCTGGTCCCTCAGCCAGAGAAGGAAAGAACTACAGTCCTGGGGCCAGGAAGTCCTCTCCCACTGGCAGCCAGGGCCACCCCAGTCTCCACGGCACCTGACTTCTTCATTCCCATGGAAACACGCTCACCGGGCTGGTGGAGGCTTTAGGACCAGGATAATGGGGCCTGGCGATTTTCCAGACTGCCTCGGTGAGTGGGGCAGAGTGAGGGGACACTGGCCAGCCTGCCTTCAGATAGGGAGCCCCTAAGGGGACAGCCAAGCCAGAGCGGGCCCTGCCAAGGTGATGGCGCCCTGAGCCACCAACACTCTTAATAGCCTGGTCGAGCAGGTGCCTGTGCGGCCCTGAGGCCACCCTGGTGGGGGGGGGCCATCTGCAGACTTCCCAGTGCAGCTTCCTCATGCCCCTTCCCCTCCAGCTGACCCCTCGAGATGCCCCACACCCACCCCGTGACCGTGCCCCACCCATAGTCAGTCACGTCTGAATAAGAGCCGGTCCGTGGGGCCCTCTCCACCACTTACAAAAACAGAGTGGGCTGCGGGAAGTAGTCGGGGCCGGAAGAGGGGAGGGAGAGAGCCCTTTCCCATGAGAGCACCCAGAGCATCTCTCCTCCCGTCCCTATAGCCTTTTCTCTGGCCCACCCTGTCTCACCTGGACCGCTGCAGCAGCCTCTCTATCGCCTGCCCGAGATCCCCACTTCATTCTCCCCGCTCGGCCTCTGCCCTCCCTCACATACCCGGGGAACCCCACGGGCCCCCAGGGACTCATATGCCAGATCTCCACTGGTCTTGGCATTCAAGGAAGCCCACCACGTGACCAGAACCCACTCGTCCACCTCCTGCACCCTCCTGGGGGCCTCATGCCCCAGCCACGCCCGGCGGCTCCAAACCCCCACCACCAAGTGGGTTTCCTGGCCTCTGGGCCTTTGCACGAGTGGCTCCTGCTTCCTGGAACACCCTTCTCCGTCCGGCAGCCTCCGCCCTTGAGCTGCACAGGGAGTGTGGCCACCACTGCCCTCACCTCCTTCTCGTGCTCTCTCCACTCTCTGCACCCCCACAGAGAGCATCACGAGCGAGTTCCTCCCTCTCGCTCCATCATGAGTCTGCTGTTTACCGGGCACCCTCTCCACATTATTCCCAGCAGCCATCACAAGGATCCTGAGAAGTCGGCTCACCCTACACTGATGAGGACATCCTTAACGTTCAGAGAGGTCAGGTAACTCAGATAAGGTCACAGACCCTGTGGGTAAAAGATCCAGTCTGCCTA
>JAQQSS010002812.1:0-12804 GCA_028646465.1 Rhinoceros unicornis | reverse complement strand
GCTAGGTTTCTCTTTGCTTTTATGGAGGAAAGAATTTCTGATAGTTTTACTCCACCATTTTAGCTGACTTTATTTTTTCATATATTTTTCTTTTTTGTGAGATGAAATTCACATAACAATAAAAAAATAACCGTTTTAAAGTGGATAATTCAGTGTCACATACTACATTCACAGTGTTCATTGAGAACCTCTATATAGTTAAGAAATATTTTTATTACCCCAAAGTAAAATCTCATGCCCATTAAGCAGTAACTACCCATTCTACTCTAAACTTAACTCTTGACAACCACCAATTACTTTTTGTTCCTATTGATTTATATATTCTAGATATTGCATATAAGTCAAATCATACAACATGTGGCCTTTTGTTTTTGTATTCTTTCAATTTGCATAAAATTTTCCAAGTTTATCCATGTTGTAGCATGGAACAGTACTCATTCATTTTATGGATAAATAATATTTTATTTTATGTGTATACCCAAATTTGTTTATTTATCAGTTGATGGAAATTTGGGTTGTTTCCACTTTTAGCTAATATGAATAGTGCTGCTATGGACATTTGGGTATTTGTTTGAAAACTTATTTTCAGTTCTTTAGAGTATATACCTAAGAGTGAAATTCTGGATCATATGGTGATTCTTTTTAATTTTTTAAAAACTGCCATATGTTTTATACAGAGGCTGCACAGTTTACATTCCCACCAGCGATGCACAAGGGTTCCAATTTCTGCAAATCCTGTCAACACTTATTTTCCATTTTTTTATTATAGCCATCCTAGTGAGTGTGAAATGGGATCTCATTGTAGTTTTGATGTGAATTTCCCAAAAGACTAACAATGCTGGACACCTTTTCATGTGCTTGTTGGCCATTTGTATATATTCTTTGGAGAAATGTCTATTCAATTCTTTTTCTCATTTTTTTTTTGTGAGGAAGATCGGCCCTGAGCTAACATCTGCCAATCGTCCTCTTTTTGCTGAGGGAGACTGGCCCTGGGCTAACATCCGTGCCCATCTTCCTCTAATTTATATGGGACGCCGCCACAACATGGCTTGCCAAGCAGTGTGTCGGTGTGATCCCGGGATCCGAACCGGCGAACCCCGGGCCGCCGCAGTGGAGCGCGCGCACTTAACCACTTGTGCCACAGGGCCGGCCCCCTTTTCTCATTTTTTAGTTGTGTTATTTGTCTTTTTGTGGTTGAGTTGTTAGTGTTCATTATATATACTGGATACTAGACTCACCAAATATGTGATTTGAAAATACTTTTTATCAATCTATCTTTTCACTTTCTTGATATACATAAAATTTTAATTTTGTTCAATTCATATATAACTATTTTTTCTCTTTACTTGTGTTTTTTGTGTCATATCTAATACCCCATTGCTAAATCCAAGGCTATGAAGATTTACTCTTATTTTTATCTAAGAGTATTATAGTTTTAGCTCTTATGTTTAGGTCTTTCATCCATTTTGAGTTAATTTCTATATACGATGTTAGATAATGGTCCAACTTTATTCTTTTGCATGTGGAATTCCAGTACTGTTTGTTGAAAAGACAACAACAACAAACAACAACATTTTCCCATTTATGTTTTCCCATTAAATAATCTTGGCACCCTTTTGGCCATAGATACATTGGTTTATTTCTGGGCTCTATATTCTACTCCATTAAATCATATGACTGTCCTCATGCCAGTCCCACACTTGTTTTTATTACTATACCTTTATGTTAAGTTAGAAGTCAGGAATTGTGAGTCCTCCAACTTTATTTTTCTTTTGCAATAGTCTTTTGGCTATTAATATCACCTTGCAATTTGATATAATTTTGAGGATTTCTTTTCACGTTTCTGCAAAAAAGAAGTTGGAATTTTAATGGGGATTGCATTGAATTTGTTTTTTACTCAGGGTAGTATTGTCATCTTAATATTAAGTCTTCCAATTTATGAACATGGATGTCTCTTAATTTATTTGGTTTTCTTTAATTTTCTTTACCAATGTCTTGTGAATTTCCATTACAAATCTTTCACTTCATTGCTTAATTGTATTCTTATGTATTTATTAATTGTGATCCTATTGTAAATGAAATTGTTTCCTTAATTTCCTTTTCTGATTACTCATTGCTAAATTATATATATATGCACACACACATGTGTGTGTGTTGATCTTGTACCTTGAAACATTGCTTGAAATTAGCTCTAATAGTTTTTTATGAAGGATAGTCTTTAGAATTTTATGTATATATGTGATAATGTCATCTGTGAATGAAGACAGTTTTACTTTTTTCTTCGCACTTGAGTATCTTTGAATTCTTTTATTTGCCTTGTTGCTTTGATTAGAAGTTCTGGTACAATGTTGAATACAAGTGGCAAAGGCAGACACAGTTGTTTTATTCCTGTTTTTATTAGAAAGGTCTTCTATTCCTAGATTTCCAATTTTTTATTATAAAAGCATGATAGATTTTTCCAAATCTTTTTTCTTCATTAATTAAGATGATCATGTGATTATTTCCCTTAGTTTTGTTAATGAACTGCATTATGTTGATTGATTTTCCTATGTTGAAACACCCTTGAATTTCTGGGATAAATTCAACTTGATAATGTTGTATAATCTTTTAATATACTATTTGGTTTGGCTTGCTGGTATTAATATCTATACTCTTTTTTTTAATAATTTTATTTATTTATTTTTCTCCCCAAAGCCCCAGTAGATAGTTGTATGTCATAGCTGCACATCCTTCTAGTTGCTGTATGTGGGATGCGGCCTCAGCATGGCCAGAGAAGCAGTGCGTTGGTGCACACTCGGGATCCGAACCCGGGCCGCCAGCAGCAGAGCATGTGCACTTAACCGCTAAGCCACGGGGCCGACCCAAATATCAATACTCTTAATGGATATTGTTCTGTAGTTTTCTTCTGGTGTCTTTGTCTGACTCTGGTGTCAGGGTAATGCTGGCATTAGAGACTGAGTTAGGGACTGTTTCCCCATCATCTAGTTTTTGTAAAAGTTTGATAAGTGTTTGTGTTGATTCTTCTTTAATGTTTTGTAGTATTCATTTAGCTATGGATTTTTCTTATTAGGAGGTTTATGACTACAGATTCAATTTCTTTTTTAGCTATGGCATGTTAAGATTTTCTATTTCTCCTTAAGTCAGTGTTGTGTTTTTATGTGTTTATAGGAATTTCCTCATTTCATGTAAGTTATCTAATTTTCTATCATACAATCAACTATAATATTCTCTAATAATCAGTTTTTATTCCTACAAAGTACATAGTAATGCTCCTATTTTAATTTATGATCTTAGTTATTTGTGTATGGTCTCTTCTTATTGTCAGTCCAGCTAATATATACCAATTTTGTTAAAATTTTCAATGACTAGGCTTTGGTTTCGTTGATGTTCTCTATTAGTTTCTTATTCTCTAATCTTTATATTTTTTTACTTCCACTAGCTTTAGGCACTTTCAGTATGCCATCCCACTTCCTTCTGGCATTGACTGTTTTTGGGGAGGGAGGAAGATCAGCCCTGAGCTAACATATGTTGCCAATCCTCCTCTTTTTTTTTCTGAGGAATATTGGCCCTGAGCTAACATCCATGCCCATCTTCCAGTACTTTATATGAGATGCCGCCAATGCATGGCTTAACAAGCAGTGCATCTGTGCACGCCCTGGATCCAAACCAGCGAACCCCAGGCCACCACAGTGGAGTGCACACACCTAACCGCTTGCACCACCGGGCCGGCCCCTGGCATTGATGTTTTGTAATGAGAAAACAGCTGTTAATTTTATTGAGTATCTCCTATAAACAGAAAGTTAATTATCTCTTGCTACTATCAAGATTCTTTCTTTGTATTTTTTTAAAAATTCTTTTACTGAGGACACAATGGTTTATAACATTGTGTAAATTTCGGGTGTACATCATTGTATTTTATCTTCTGTATAGACTGCATTGTGTTCACCACCAAAAGTCTAGTTTTCATATGTCACCATACATATGTGCCCCTGTAACCCCTTTGCCCTCCCAGCACCTACTTCTCCTCTGGGAAGCACCAATCTGTTCTCCTTATCTATGTGTTTGTTTATCTTCCACATGTAAGTGAAATCATATGGTACTTGTCTTTTTCTGTCTGACATTTTCCTTAGCATAATATCCTCAAGGTCCATCCATGTTGTCGCAAATGGCATAATTTTGTTGTTTTTATGGCTGAGTAGTATTTCATTGAATATATAGATCACATCTTTACTCATTTATCCATCGATGGGAACTTGGATTGCTTCCAAATCTTGGCCGTTGTGAATAATGTTGCAATAAAAACAAGGGTGCATATATCCTTTCGAATTAGTGTTTTCATGTTCTGTGTATAAATACCCAGAAGTGGAACAGCTGGATCATATGGTATTTCTATTTTTAATTTTTGGAGAAATCTGCATATTGTTTTCCATAGTGGCTGAACCAGTTTGCATTCCCACCAGCAGTGTACGAGGTTTCCTTCTTATCCACATTCTCTCCAACACTTGTTATTTCCTGTCTAGTTAATAATAGCCAATCTGATGGGTGTGAGGTGATATCTCATTATAGTTTTGATTTGCAATTCCATAATAATTAGTGATATTGAACATCTTTTCATGTGCCTGTTGGCCATCTGTGTATCTTCTTTGCAAAAATGTCTGTTCATATCCTCTGCCATTTTTTGATCAGGTTGTTTGGTTTTTTGTTGTTGAGTTTATGAGTTCTTTATACATTTTGGATATTAATGCTCTATCAGATATATTATTTGCAAATATTTTCTCCACGTTGGTTGGTTGGTTGTCTTTTTGTTTTGTTCCTGGTTTCCTATGCTATGCAGAAGCTTTGTAGTTTGATGTAGTCCTATTTGTTTATTTTTTATGTTGTTTTCCTTGCCTGATTAGTAGACACAGTATTCAAAAAGATGCTGCTATGACCAATGTCACAGAGTATACTGTCTGTTTTCTTCTAGGAGTTCTATGGTTTCAAGTCTTACATTCAAGTCTTTAACCCATTTGGAGTTAATTTTTGTGTATGCTGTAAGATAATGGTCTACTTTCCTTCTTTTCCATCTGGCTGTTCAGTTTTCCCAGTACCATTTATTGAAGAGATTTTCCTTTCTCACCTGTATGTTCTTGGCTCCTTTGTCAAAAATTATCTGTTCGTAGATGTGTGGTTTTATTCTGGGCATCCATTCTGTTCCATTGATCTGTGTGTCTGTTTTTGTTCCAGAACCATGCTGTTTTGATTACTATAGCTTTGTAGTACATTTTGAATTCAGGAAGTATGATGCCTCCAGCTTTGTTCTTTGTTCTCGGGATTGCTTTGGCTATGTGTGATCATTTCTTCTTCCATATGAATTTTAGGATTCTTTGTTCTACTTCTGAGAAAAATTTCATTGGGATTCTGATTGTTCTGGCATTGAATCTGTAGATTGCTTTGCATAATATGGACATTTTAACTATGTTTATTCTTCCAATATCTTTCCACTTCTTTATGTCTTCTTTGATTTCCTTCAATGATATCTTATGGTTTTTAGTGTATAGGTATTTCATCTCCTAGGTCAAATATATTCCTAGGTATTTTATTCCTTTTTTTGTGATTATAAGTGGGATTGTATTCTTGATTTTAATTTCTGCTAACTTATTGTTAGTGTATAGAAACGCAATTGTTTTTGTATGTTGATTTTTTACCCTGCAACATTACTGTATTTGTCAATTATTTCTAATAGTTTTTTCGTAGATTTTTTATGGTGTTCTATGTTTAGAATCATGTCATCTGCAATTAGTGACACTTTTGCACCTTTCCAATTTGGATACCTTTTGTATCTTTTCCTTGCCTTATTGGTCTGGCTAGGACTTCCAAAACTATGTTGGAAAAGGGTGATAAGAAGGATTCTTTGTCTTGTTCCTGTTGTTAGAAGAATAGCTTTCAGTTTGTCACCATTGAGTATGATGTTGGCCGTGGGTTTATAATATATGGCCTTTATTATGTTAAGGTACTTTCCTTCTATACCCATTTTATTGAGAGTTTTTATCATAAATGGATGTTGAATCTTGTCAAATGCTTTCTCTGAATCTATTGGGATGATCATGTGATTGTTAGTCTTCATTTGATTGATGTGGTATATCACATTGATGTGTGGATGCTGCACCACATCTGCCATCCTGGAATAAATCCCACTTGATCTGGGTGTGTGAATCTTTTAATGTATTGTTGTATTCATTTTGCCAATATTTTGTTGAGGATTTTTTATCTACATTCATCAGCAACATTGGCCTGTAATTTTCCTCTTGTGTGTTGTCCTTGTCTGGTTCTGGTATCAGGGTGATGATAGCCTAGTAAAACGAGTTAACAAGCATCATATCCTCTTCAATTTTTTAGAGGAGTTTGAGAAGGGTAAGTATTAAATATCCTTTGAATGTTTGACAGAATTCAACAGAGAAGCCACCTGGTCCTGGACTTTTATTTTGGGGGAGGTTTTGATTGCTGTTTCAATCTTTTTACTTGTGATTGTTCTATTCAGATTCTATATTTCTTCTTGATTTATTTTTGGATCTTGTATGATTCTAAGAATTTACCTATTTCTTCTAGGTTATCCAATTTGTTGACATATAGCTTTTGATAGTATTCTCTTATAATCCTTTGCATTTCTGTGGTACCTGTTGTAATTTCTCCTCTTTCATTTCTGATTTCATTTATGTGAGCCCTCTCTCTTTTTTATTTAGTGCGTCTAGCTAAGGGTTTTTCAATTTTGTTTACCTTTTCCAGGAACCAGCACTTACTTTTGTTGATCTTTTCTATTGTCTGTACTTCATTTATTTCTCCTCTGATTTTTATTATTTCTGTTCTCCTACTTTCTTTGGGCTTTTATTATTCTTTTTCTAGTTTCTTTAGTTGTATTGCTAGACTGTTTATTTGGGATTTTTCATGTTTTTGGAGGTAGGCCTCTATTGCTGTAACCTTTCCTCTTAGTACTGCTTTTGCTGCATCCTGTAAGTTTTGATATGTTGTGTTTTCATTTTCATTTCAAAATACCTGGTCTCCAGATATGTTTTGATTTCTCATTTGATTTCCTCATTGATCCAATAGTTATTCAGTAACATATTGTTTATTCTCCACATATCTGTGACTTTTCCAGTTTTTTTCTTGTAGATGATTTCTACTTTCATACCATTGTGGTCATAAATGATGCTTGATATAATTTCAATTTTCTCAAATTTATTGAGGCTTCTTTTTTCCTGGTATATTGTCTATCTTTGAGATAGACACATATATATATATATGTCTTTGTCATATATATGTCTTTTTCATATATATATATATATTTGAGATATATATATATATATATATATATATATATATATATATATGTCTATCAGGTCTAGAGTTTCATTTAAGGCCACTTTTTCCTTCTTGACTTTCTGTCTAGATAATCTCTCCATTGACGTGAGGAGTTAAAAAGTCCCGTACTATTATTCTTTTGCTGTCAATTTCGCCCTCTAGGTCTGTTAATAGTTGCTTTATAAACTTTGCTGCTCCTATGTTAGGTGCATATATATTAATAACTGTTATGTCTTCTTGGTGGAATGTCCTCTTTTATCATTATATATTGTCCATCTTTGTCTCTTATCTTTTTTGGCTTGAAGTCTGTTTTGTCTGATATAAGTAGGGCTACATCCACTTTCTTTTCGCTTCCACTTGATTGAAGTAGCATCTTCCATCCCTTCACTCTAAACCTATATTTGTCTTTAGAGCTGAGATGGGTCTCCTGGAGGCAGAATAATTTTGTGTCTTGTTTTTTAATCCACCCAGCCACTCTATGTATTTTGATTGGTAAATTAAGTCCGCTTACCTTTAGAGGGATTATTGATATATAAGGGGTTAATACTGTCATTTTATCATTTGTTTTGTAATTGTTCTATATTTCCATTGTTTCATTTTCCTTGTCTTTCTGCTTACCATTTCAGTTTGGTGATTTTCTCTGATGTTTTTCTCAGTATCCTCTTTATGATTTGTGACTCTGCTCTGATTTTTTGTTTTTTGGTTACCATTTGATTTGTATAAAATATCTCATGGATGAGACAGTCCCTTATCTGCTGATAGCATGGTATCTCCATTAGCCTATGGAGGTTTTGTCCTTTTCCTCTTCGCCTACTATATTTTTTTTTTTTGCCACAAATCATCCTTTTTTGTGTTGTGAGTTTGTGACAAAAGTGAAGTGGTTATAGTTATTTTTAATGCTTTCTTTCCCTTTAGTCTTCATATTATAATGAAGCATTTGCTAACTTATTCTGATATAGAGTTTCAATTTTCTGATTATTTCTATTTATCACCTTGCTCAAAGCTGTGTAAACCTTTGCCTTTTTGTTTCATTTAGGAGGGTTCCTTTCATCATTTCTTATAAGTCAGGTCTTGTGAAGATGACCTCCATCAGCTTTTGTTTGTCTCAGAATACTTTTATTTCTCCTTCATATCTGAAGGATAACTTTGCCAGATATAGTATTCTTGGCTGATAATTTTTGTCTTTCAATATTTTGAGTATATCATTACACTCTCTCCTAGCCTGTAGAGTTTCTGCTGAGAAATCCTCTGATAGCCTGATGGAGGTTCCTTTGTAATTTATTTTCTTCTCTCTGGCTGCTCTTAATATTCTTTCTTTGTCATTGACCTTTGACAGTTTTAATATAATATGTCTTGGAGAAGATCTATTTTTCTTGAGATAATTAGGGATTCTTTTAAATTCATGTACCTGCATATCCAGTTCTTTCCCCAAGTTTGGGAATTTTTCACTTATTGTTTCTTTGAATAAGCTCTCTGTTCCTTTCTCCCTCTCTTCTCCTGGAATGCCTCTTACCCTTATGATACTTTTCCTTATTGAGTCAGTTATTTCTCATAGAAATTCTTCATTTTTAAAAGTCTTATTTCTTTCCTCTTCCACCTGAATCATTTTAAACTTTTATCTTCAAGCTCACTAATTCTCTCTTCCATATGGTCTGGTCTATTTTCAATGCTTTCTACTCTATCTTTTCATCTCATTAATTGTATTCTTCATCTATAATATTTTTTTTTTTTTTTTTAGAATTTCAATTTCTTTGGTGAAGTACTCCTTTTGTTCATTAATTTTATTCCTCAGCTCATCAAACTGTCTCTCTGAGTTTTCTGGTAACTTGTTGAGTTTCTTCATGACACCTATTTTGAAATCTGCATCAGTTAATTTGTAATCTTCTGCAACTTCATGTTTGCTTTCTGGAGAGTTGTCATTTTCTTTCTGTTCTGCCATTTTATTGCAGTTCTTCATGGTGTTTGATAAATTGATTCTCTGCCACCACTGCTGGGGGGCTGGGTCACTGGCTGCCCTCTTTGTCCTGAACCTTCGAGATGTGTACACCAACTGCCACTGCTGTTGGGAGGCAGGGGCTAAGCCATGAGCGCTGTCTGCCTCTGTGGCCTCTGTTTGTGGGCATGCATGTCAATTTCAGTATGTGCATTTTGGATCACTGCTGCGAGGGGAGGCATGGGGCTGCTCCCCTAGTTCCACTGCCTCTCAGAGGTCCAGTCCACCACCTTCAGATGTATTGATACTAGGATCTCTCAGGCATTTTGGTGTTCTGTGTAGGGAGTCCTTTGTTGGTCAATAGATGTCCGACTGATTTTAACTTGGGAGAGACAAAAAGAAAAACTCACTCTGCCATGATGCTGATGTCACTCTCTGTCTCTTTGTCTCTTGACAATTTCAGTATAACATGTCAGTGTGGTTCTCTTCTACTGTATCCTACCTGGAGTTTATTGAGTTTATTGAATGTGTATATTCATGTCTTACATCAAATTTAGGAAGGTTCTGACCATTTTTTTGTAAATATACTATCTTCTCCCTTTCTGTCACTTTTCTTGTTCTAGGACTCCCAAAATGCATATTTTGGAGTGCTTGATGGTATCTGACATGTTCCTTGAGCTCTTTTATTTTTTAACTTATTATTTTTTTATGGATATTCGGACTGGATAATTTTAACTGTCCTATCTTCAAGTTTGCTGATTGTTTTTTCTGTCTTTTGAATCTGGCTGTTGAATTCTCGTAGTGAATTTTTCATTTCAGCTATTGTCCTTTCCAGCTGCAGAATATCTATTTTCTTCCTCTTTGCAATTTATCTCTCTTTTATTGATTTTTCTAATAGTTGTTCAAAGATCACTCCTCTTATTTCCATGAGTATTTGTCCATAGTTGTTTTAGATGTTTGAGCATATGTAAGACAAATGATTTAGAGTCTTTGTCTACTAAGATTGGATTGGTGGTTATCAGAGGGGAAGGAGGAAGGGAGGAGGGCGAAAAGGATAATTCGGCACATGAGTGTGGTGATGGGTTGTAATTAATATTTGGGTGGTGAATATGGTGTAATCTATGCAGAAATAGAAGTATAATGATGTACACCTTAAATTTATACAATGTTATAAACCAATGTGACTGCAATAAACAAAAAATTTAAAAAAATAGACAAAGTCTTTGTCTACTAAGTCCAATGTCTGGGCTTCCTCAGGGACAGTTTATGTCAATTTCTTTCTTTTTCTGGTGAATCCACCATATTTTTACTTTTCTGAGTATGTCTTGTGCTTTTTTCTGTTAAAATTTGGACAATTTGAATATCATAATATGGCAACTCTGTAAATAAGATTCTCTTACCACCTTAGGGCTTACTGTTGGTGATTTTTGTGGCCTGCAATTGTCTGTTTTTTAGCGACTTTTCTAAATTTTTTTTGCACTTTATTTAATGTTGTGTGTTTTCATTGAAATCTTTGTTCTGTTATCTCAGCAGTCAAAAAGTGAATTGACAGAGATTTCCTTAAACACTTGAAGCCAAAGAAAACAAAATAACATTCCCAGTCTATTCATATTGGCACTGAACTGGGTCAGTCCTCCGACACTTAGACAGGTTGCCTGAAATTGTGCTTTAGCCTTCACTTGCTGCTTATGGAGGACCCAATTATCATCCAGGGGTTCAAGCCAAGGGTCCTTCTAGTTCTTTTCTAAGCATGCTTTCAGCAATGGGCATATATATTGCACTCCAGCGTCCCCAGAATATGTGGTAGTTTTTCAATGCCTTTATTTTCTCCAAAATCATCCTCTTTGTCATTCTCTTTCCCAGGCTTTGAGTCAGCCTGCTGCTTATCCTTTCCACCTTCCCCTTCTCCCAGGCAGCTACAGGTAGTGTATGTCATTAAATGTTTTGACAGACGCTGTCAGAAAGCCACTAATGCCCAATGGGGTGAAACAAAAGTTAGTTTGTGTGCTGAAAACTCAGGGAACTACCAGAGAGATCAAAACAAACAATCACAACTTTTTGATAACAGGTTCATATTGCCTTAACTAAAACCAGTAAGCTGTATTGGCAAAGTGTTCTGCTATCCCCAAAGATGCTGCAGAGCTGGAGAATGAGGAATGATAGGTGGGTAGGCAAAAATAGCACAACTCCTTATCAAAATTAAACAGCTTCTTCATTATGTATTCCCCTGTTTACAGTAAGATTTTATTAAATTTCAGCATACTGGAAAAAAGATAATTTAATCAGGTGTTTTTTGGTCAGCTTAATTTTTGCTTTGGTGAAAAGACTGACTTTTGGAGTTCCCTACTCTGCCACTTCCGTGATGTCACTTTTCCTTGATACCTTTTTACATCATCAAACTTTATTGGGCCTGTGGATACCAATCCTTCAGCAGAAGTACTGCACTGTAATTTTTTTTACAACTGAGTAGGTTGGAATAGGGTAAACATGTACAGAGTCACTTTGGAGTATATGACAATCCCTCTCACCCTGGCCCTCTAAATTATGGGTTAAAGGAAAGGTTTATGTGTAGATCCTTTTTTTTTTCTATTTGTCCTTCTAGCAGCCTTTTTCCAGTTCTTTAGGTGACCATAATGGTCAAATCAGTAATAACTGTGACAGTGATTAACCATAACAACCCACTTACGCAAACAACAAGATATATAAGTGTTTAATTTCATTTAATGGCAAAATCTGCGGCTTTATAGCTACATATTCCCTTTGCAACAGCTTAAGCCCATGCTAATCCCATCATGGTAGGTTTGGATAGCTTGTCGCACTGCATTACTTCTCGATAATAATTCAGTTGAGCATTATCTAGAAGTAAGCCTTTCCAGTACTGGGTCTATTAGCAATATGTGTATATTTAAACTTAACTACATTAAGTAAAATTAAAAATTTGTTGTTGCTACTCACAGCTTATTGGTGCTACTCACAGCTCAAGTGCCCAATAATTACATATGGCTAGTGGTTACTATATTGCACAGAGAAAATATAGAACATTTCCACTATTGGAGAAAATTCTATTGGGCAGTGTATGTTTATAACTTTCCTACTCAAAGTGAAGATCAACAGAATCAATATCACGTGACTACTTAGAAAGGCAGAGGTCAGGGCAGAGGATTGTATCTACTGCAGCCATCCCACACCAATAAAAGATGCAGCAGAACAGAGTCTATATAAACCACTCAAAATTCCTCAAGACGTTCATCCTGCACACTGCAATTGGTATAAAAGTCATAAGAAAATCAGGTTGGGCTAATTCAAGTGATAACAGCATTCAGCTGAAGTGTAGGATTAAGGGGGTTAATGTTGTGGTGACTATCATCAAGTGGATAGAGAGGATTACCCTGTCGGGGGAAGAGGGAGAATCTCCCTCTGCCCTTTTCCTTAAGGTTCTTCTGGCTGGCCAAATAATTAACAAGACAGGTTAGCAGGAGAAAATAATACCAACTTTAATAACATGTATACATGGGAGAAAGCAGGGACACTGC
>JAQQSS010002811.1:0-12805 GCA_028646465.1 Rhinoceros unicornis | reverse complement strand
CATGGAAATAGATAATTTTTCCTATTTGTGGTCTTCTCTTTTCCCCTTAAATCACTCCCTTTAACATTTCTTGTAGCACTGGTTTCTTGGTGACAAACTCCTTTAATTTTTGCTTGTCTGGGAAATTTTTGATCTCTCCTTCCATTTTGAATGATAATCTTGCTGGGTAGAGTGTTCTTGGTTGTAAGTTATTTCTTTTTAGCACTTTAAATATATTGTGCCACTCTCTTCTAGCCTGTAAGGTTTCTGCTGAGATGTCAGCTGATAGCCTTATGGGGCTTCCTTTGTATGTAACTTGTTTTTCTCTTGCAACTTTTAGGATTCTCTCTTTATCTTTAATTCTGGACATTTTGATTATGATGTGTCTTGGTGTGGGTCTCTTTGGCTTTATCTTGTTTGGTACTTTCTGTGCTTCCTGTAACTGGATGTCTGTTTCCTTCCTTAGGTTAGGCAAGTTTTCATCTATTATTTCTTGAAATAAATTCTCTGCCCCTTTGTCTCGCTCTTCTCCTTCCAGGACACCTATAACATGGATGTTAGTGCACTTGATGTTGTCCCAGAGGCCCCTTAGACTGTCCTCACTCTTCTTAATTCTTTTCTCTTTTACCTGTTCAGCTTGGGTAATTTCTAGTCTTTCATCCAGCTCGCAGATCTGTTCTTCTCTATCCTCTACTCTGCTTTTGAGTGCCTCTAGTGAATTTTTCATTTCCAGTATTGTATTCTTCATTTCTGATTGGTTCTTTTTTATATATTCCATTTCTTTGTTGACATTCTCATTGAGTTCATCTATTCCTATCCCCAGATCAGTGAGCATCCTTAACACTCTTTGATTGACCTCTCTTTCGGGTAGGTTGTTCATTTCTGTTTCACTTAGTTCCTTTTCTGGAGTTTTCTCCTGTTCCCTTACATGGAATGTATTCCTTTGCCTCCTCATTTTGCCTCTTTCCCTGTGCTTGTGTCTATGTATTAGGTAGGTCAGCTATGTCTCCTGCTCTTGTATAGGTGACCTTATATAAGTAATGCCTTAGGAGTCCTGCAGTGTGCTTCCCTCAGTTCTCAATGTTCCTGGCGTGACCCCTATGTGGGCTACGTGTGTCCTTCTGTTGTGGCCTGTTTGCTCTCCCTGTAGGCACCCAGGGAGGCCGAGTTATGCTCCTGGGCAGCTGTTTTAACGTTCAGCTACTTGTAGTTGTTGTGGGCCCTTCAGTCTCTTTATCAGATGTGGGGATTCCCAGCACAGGTGGTTGCAAGTTCTAATACCACATTTGTGTTGCAGTATTTCTTTTAGGTGAGTAGGCCCCCAGCATGGCAGGTTGTTAGGCTCAGTGGCTTACAATTGCTATACGCCTCCAGGCTTTAGGTCTCTTGTCAGCTCTCTGAGGATTGTAGCTGGGTGGGGCTGGCCTCAGGCACAGGAGCACCCAATTGTTTCAGGCTTTGGAAAATGGAGGAAACCCCCTATGTGGGTCTTTGAGAAGCACAAGTCTTCTACAGCTGACAAGCCCTGCCACTCACAGGTCCACACACATAGTCAACACAGTTCTGCCCCTTGTGCCCACCCCAACCTCCCAAAGCAGACTCAGTCTCTCCACTACGGGAGCCCCACACACTCCACCACTGGCCCACACTCTCCACCCACTACTTGTGCACACCCTGCCCCCCTCCAGTGGGCTCAGTTGCCAGGCTGCAGAGAATCCAGTTACCAATCTACGCAGGCCCACAAGTTGCCTGAGGGCTTGGTGTTGGGTGGGGCCAGTCTCTAGGGTGGGCTGCCTGCCCTGGCTGAGGTGGATTAAATGGGTGCTCTAGTGGGTGGGGCAGACCCTGGGCTAGCAGACCCCAGGGAGAACTCCAATGGTGTCTGTGTCAGCACGCCCATACCAGACCACAATTATGGCCGCCGCCAATGTCCCAGTTCCTGGAGAGGTCTCACCTCTCACCAAGATACACTCAGGGCCTTTTAGGTGAGTCTCTTTTCACCAAAGCACTGTGCACCTTTCTGTCTGGTGATTTTAGGTTGCTTTCTGAAATGGGTGACTTTGCGTGTGGGCCCCTTAAGAGCTGGTTTTAATTTCTTTGTGAACCAGGTTTTCTGGGGGTACTCCCCAATGTTTTAGTAGCAGGCAAAGTCAGATATTATGCCACTCATCTCGATTGTGCTGGGTCCACAAAATGCCCACTGCAGGGTGTTCCCCACTCAGGGTTCCGCACCTCCAGGGAGGGCTGCATATCTTTGGGCTGTTCCCTGGAGGCCGTGAGGCGCTGCGGCTTGTGAAGGCAATGTTTTTTCTCTCCAGAGGGGAGCTTCTGCCTCTTCCACCTCAATTAGGATTGTCCTTTGTTGCAGGAGTCCCTCTTATCCAGTTTTCAGTTCTGTCTCAGTGGTAATTTTTCCACAAGTAGTTGTAAATTGGCTGTGTCTGCAGGAGCAGGTGAGTTCAGACTCTGCTCACGCTGCCATCTTGACTTTGCCGCTAACTACAGAGTTTTTTGACTCCATATCTTTTCTGATAAGTGACTTCTAGCCTCTGCCACTCTTTTTTAGCTTACTATCATCCAATCTTATTGGCTCTACAATTGGACATCTCCCCTTGTAAGGAGACTTATTCCATTCATTAAGTTAGTTCCTTTCTGACCCATGCTAATGGCTAATTCCTTTATTTAATACTTAGCAAAGGAGTCTTCTGACATTCCCTTTTATAAATTTGTCATGTAACTAACTTTTCACATGCATATATCTTTTATCTCCAAAACAAAATCTTAGTAATATTTATTGAATGAATGGACAGAGGAGCTGAATACCATCTTTGATCTATGGACTGTGGAAAGACTAATTAACACCTTTCCCTCTTGAATTTGAGACTTCTGAAGATAAAGAAGAGAATAGTTACAATATATAGTCGTGGTAAACTGTGTTACTGTTCAAATCTTTACTCTCTTTTTCCTTCATGATGGAAGGAGTATTTCCTTACTCTAGGAACATTAAATCTTGCTATGTGACTTTCTTTGGTCAATGGAACTTGAGTGGTCTTGAAATGTGCCACAATAATCAAACTTTAAAATGTGTTTGTGTAGCTTGGCTCAATCTCTCTCACTTTATGCCTCTGCTACAAGAATGAGCATGCCCTCAATCAATTTTTCCTTCAACCTAGACCCATGATGGAGAAGAAAAGGAGCAGATGTGAATCTGACACGTAGCCTGGAGCATAGCCACAGATGACCCTCAGTGGTCATATAACATGAGCAAGGATGATTTTGTTGTTTTTATACTAAATCACTGAGATTTGGGAGTTGTTTCATAGCATAACCTAGGGAAAGCTGATTGCTGGAGTTGTGAGCTCCTCCTTGCACTCTGACTCATGACAGTTCAAGAAAAATAAAGGAAAAGCACTATTTCTTTTTTCAGTATATCCTAAAAGTGATACTGGATTTCACTTATCTTTCTACTTTTGTCCTCTTACGCAAACTCTCATAACTGAACACTCCTTTAGTCAGTTCTTTTTTAAAGAAGCCTTCACACACGTTTTTTTCATGAAGGTCTGCTTATACAACAGTGTTCTTCTATTTTTTTATTTTGTGACCCTTTTGTCTCCTCAATAGTAACTAAAAGGAGTTTTTTCAATTCTAGGAAAAGAACAAAGAAACTTGATAGGCTCTGAAAAAGCATCTATAGCCCTCCAGGCCCATGTTGTGCCATGGCTTGTCTCACAGGCACATATGGAGAGTGGAGATTTCAGTGGGTCTCTGGCCAGTGCCCAAGTGTCTCAGTCCTCCAGACAGTGAGGGGGGGTAATTGGACTGAAAGGATGGAAATGGTATGAACAAAGGGCCTCTGAGTCTGTTCCCTGAGACTTCCCACTCTTGTCTTATTATCCTCAGTAGAGATAGGGCACTCTGTGTGATAGATTGTTGTTCAAAAATATTCATTCTCCCGGACTACACTTCCCCACACAGTGACTATTGGGATGGTTCTCTGCCCCACTTTGGTCAATGGGGTATTAACAGATGTGGTGCAAGCAGAGGCTTGAAATTTGCTTGTGCAGTGGGGCTTGTTGTCTTCTGACTCTGCTGCTCCTGAGAATGTGCCCTGGTTAACCCACTGGTCCAAGGAGGATGAGGAAAAATGGAGAAGAGCTACCTGATCAACTTATAGCTTGAAGCAGAGCCTCACAGCCACGCCCAGCTTGGATCAACAGATCCCCAGCCGACCCACAGATGCATAAGCAAATCCAGCTGAGATCATCAGAGTCCTCTCAGCCAATCTCCAGATATATAAGATACATTTTTATTGTATGCCACTGAGATTTTGTAGGTATTTGTTCCACAGTACATTCTAGAAACTAATTGTTTATCTATCATTGTTATTTAGTACATTGAATATAGTGTAATGGATTAAATAAGTATTTCCAAGCTGCAAGATCTGACTTTTCCCTGTATTTGGTGCAGGAATGACCTTGCCCTTCAGGTGATAGTCATACTCTCTCACAGAGAGTGATTTCTGTCCCACATAGAAGTCTATGTGCTGTTAGCCTTATTCACAAATAGTCAAAAGAGAGTTATTTCCTATCTCCTATCAACATTGTATGTGGAGATGGAGCATAGTACTCGGGAGAACAACAATACGTCCATGGTATTTTTAGACTAAGTTTTACCATTACATAAATAATACAACAGGATACAGAAAATGTGTTTGCACAATTTTTTTTTTTTTGGTGAGTAAGATCAGCCCTGAGCTAACATCCGTGCTAATCCTCCTCTTTTTGCTGAGGAAGACTGGCTCTGAGCTAATATCTATTGCCAATCCTCCTCCCTATTTTTCCCCAAAGCCCCAGTAGATAGTTGTATGTCATAGTTGCACATCCTTCTAGTTGCTGTACGTGGGACATGGCCTTAGCATGGCCGGAGAAGTGGTTCGTCGGCGCGCGCCCGGGATCCTAACACGGGCCGCCAGTAGCAGAGCGTGCGCACTTAACCACTAAGCCACGGGGCCGGCCCCACTAATTCAAATTTAATTACAACACTGCCAATCATTCATACACTCTAGATCTGTATTTTCTGGAGCCTGAATAACTGTAAGTTGCTCAAACAATGCCTCTACATGGATCCCTGACTGACTCAGACATCCATTTTATCTAGGACAGCTCCAGCGCATTGATAGCTTGGAAAGGGCCAAATGACAGATTAGAATACAAAGATGAACAAAATAAGGAAGGCAAGCTTCTGTCTACATTTTATAAAATACATTAGAAATAACCAAAATTACTTATTTTATGTGGTGTTTTGCTTAGGATGCTTCTGTATCATTGTTATGCCTGTTATTTCCCTTTATTGTATTTTTCATCTCAGGTAATGTAATTTTCATCTCAGATATTGTAATTTTCATCTCAGATTGTAATTTTCATAGATAAATGTGTATATTTTTATTTTTTCGTCTCAGATATTGTAATTTTCATCACTGCAAGTTTGATTTGGGTATTTTTTATATCTTCTGAAACCCCCTTAACATGTTCAATCTTTCCTCTAGCCTTTTGAACATACAGAATACATTTATAATAATTTGTAAATATATTTGTATGCTAATTTTATCATCTATACTTTTTTATTGGTTTTGATTGCTTTTTCTTATTATATATATTTTCCTGGTAATTTGACTATCACATATGTTGAATTTTACTTTTGGGTACTGGGTACTTCTGTATTCTTATATATATTGTTGAGCTTTATTCTGGGACATGGTTAAGTTGTTGAAAACAGTTTGATCCTTTCAGATTTTGTTTTTAGGCTTTGTTGTCATGACTAACAAAGAGCAGCTTTTAGTTTAGGCTTAATTTTTTTTTTTAATTGCGATAACATTGGTTTATAACATTATATAAATTTCAGGTGTACATCATTATATTTCTATATCTGTGTGGATTACATCATGTTCACCACCCAAAGACTAATTACCATCCGTCACCAAACACATGTGCCTAGTCACCCCTTTAGTCCTCCTCCCTCTCCTCTTCTCCTCTAGTAACTACTAATCTAATCTGTATCTATGTGTTTGTTGTTGTTGTTTTTATCTTCTATTTATGAGTGAGATCGTGTGGTATTTTACTTTCTCCCTCCGAATTATTTTGCTTAGCATAACATCCTCGAGCTCTATCCACATTGTCACAAATGGCAAGATTTCATCTTTTTTTATGGCTGAGTAGTATTTCATTGTGTATATACACCACATTTTCTTTATCTATTTGTGGGCACTTGGTGGGCATTTATGTTGTTTCCAAGTCTTGGCTATTGTAAATAATGAGTTTAGGCTTAATTTTTTACCACTACTGTGCAAAAACATTTCTAAAAAATCTATCTGATGACTCATGAGTTATGAGGCTTTCCATTGTGGCTTGTGGAAACATGAATTATTCCCAGCCCTGTGTGAATACTGGGGATTGTTTCCTCTAATCTTGTTGGGTGGTCTTTTCCTGGTTTCAGGTAATTTCCTCCCACATAAGCACTGAACAGTACTCAGATGAAGACTGCAGATCTCCAGTGCTTTCTCTCCAGTGCCACCTGCATGAAATTGGAAGCCAGATTTTTTAAGTGTATGTGATTACCTAAGCGAATAGATAGTATAGAACAAGTCAAATACCATAGTCAGACCCTGGCATTTCCACCTCCATAGAGTAGAACAAAAATCAAGAATGATGTCAAAGCAGGAGTGGTCATCAGAACCTCAGGAAATGTGGGTGGATAAAGGGTTGAAGAAGTCATGAAGTGATAGAATGTCAATAAACTGTAGAAGCAGAAATCTGAATTCAAACTATTGATGATGTCAAATTTGTACATATATTGTTTCATAGACTCCAAAGTCCCTAATTGTCTAAAAAGGTTGGTCTGCAAAATAGGAGTTCAACATGGTTTATTCAGGTAGAGGAAGAATCTTAGAATTTCCATTTGTTACTATTTTATTCAACCTTTTAATAGTTACATTATTGTACATTTTATAACAATATATTAATATAATGGTATGTGATTGTTAAGTATATATTGTTTGTGATATGTGTATATACTTATTACATATAAATATAATAATCAATATGTGTGTTTGTGTATATATATATATATATATTCATATATATATGAATGATCAAATTTACACTCTACTTAGATTTCTTAGGTCTTAGTTCTCCTATCCCAGCCATTCTTACCTCCTCCTTGGGGAACCATGCTCTGGTTTCTGCTCAAATCCAAGAGTTATGTCTCTCCTTCTTCCCAGAGATGGCATTTAGTGTATGTTTCAAGGGGTTGTGACACCCACTAGTGTTGAATCCTAAATAGTTCTATAGCAACTCTTTGAAGAGGATCTCCTTGGCCACCTGTGTTGGGAAGCTTAGTGAGTTAGAACTAGACCAACCCGACCAGGACTGGAGTGAAGAATGGTCCTTGTTGTTACCCTCAGAACAGCATCGCCTCAGTAAACTACATGGCTCGAGTCCAGGAGTCTGAGAGAAGCTCTCCCTTGGGTATGATCCCAGTTTGGGAAATGTCTAGCTTCATTTTTGGTAGGTGAGTTCCTGTAGTGCTGAGAACTCTCTCTGAGAATATAGTTGGTTGGTCCTAGCTTGTGTTCTTCTTTAGTTTGGAAGCTTTGCTTTTGTAACATTGGGGCTATAAAACCACTTGTTGAAGACAAATCCTACAATTTTAAAGAGAAAAAGGGATGATCTAAAATTTGGCTGTTAAAGGAGAGCTTGTTCATATTTTAAACAGATAATTATGAGTATCAAAGTATTTTTTATAACATTGAATACATTTAAAAGTTTAATGTAGCAATTTTATTTTAAAATGCCAATATTTACTACAATCTAGGAATTATATATTTGAAATTATTTAATCTGATAAAAATTCTATATGTAAAGTTGATTTAAAAAATTGTATCTCTCTTCATGCATTTAACGAGTCCACTTGCAAAAAGTTGGAGAATTTCTTCTCTAAAGCGCATATACAGACTATGGTGTTTGATGTTCAATAAATGATAGTTGTCATTGACCCTAAACCCTTTATTTATACATGGTATGCCACTACTTCCCTCTAGTTCTAGCCTTGTAATCTCAAGTACAGGAAATACTTTAATGCTGTAGACCCTCTTTCCCAGAGCCTTGTTATGACAACTCAGTCCCACATCTGCTGAACTTTTATTTTACCTTAGCTTGTAACACTTTATCCTAGTCCCAGAGTAAAACATTTCTCTATACCTTGTTCTTTTCTGTGCAATCCTTGAGATGCCAGATATCAGCTACAATAGTAATTGGGTTGAAGTGTTTTCAAGTGGAAATAAGACTTGCCAAATATCACTCAACACATGGTATGGGGTTAAGCTGAAACAAGCCCAAGAAGAATGCAGGAATGTGTAGGATTGTAAGTAAGGGTGGGCCTTATTTGAACAAACATCTTTCAGGTTAGAACTGTTTTCCCACTTCCTTTAATGGGATAGGATTCTTGAGAATTACACTGTGGTCTAGTGACTCTTATAGAAATGCCATTTTATTTTTAAAGATGAGACAAAAACACATTAACTATATGAGGTGATGGATTTGTTAATTATCTTGACTGTGGCGATTATTTCACGATGTATACATATATTAAAACGTCGCATACCTTAAATATATATAATGTGTCTTTGTCAATTATATCTCAGTAAAGATGTGAAAAAAAGAGTCCCAAGTTATTACCATGGAAAACTCCATAGAGTTTAGCCCTCTTGATATTTTTCTGTACATGATTTTGGCTATGTCTATGTATATCTGTAACTAAAAATATATCCAAAATTAAGTCATAAGAAATAAGATGAGACAGTTGCCTTTGTTTTGAGGTCCTTGGCCTCTTGCCTTTCTCTCCAACTCCTCTGGCCATGGAAGAACACTAAGCATGAATCTTTACCTCTCATTCCTAGGAATATACTCATTCCTTGATTATTTGCTTTGTCAGGGAACTTGGCAGGTTGACACAAGTTCATGTCTCTTTCTCACTTCTCACCTTTGTCCAAGGTTAAGCGCATCCAAGCAAAAAGCACAACTGACTCAATTTGGTTGGCAATACACACATTTAAATTCTTAAAGGTGAAAAACAGAGTGCCTGTGGAGAGAGAATGCTTGGGTGTCAAAGGGAAGAAGCAGCCTCAGTCTACAACATCAGCCACTCAGTTACATCTCAGAGAGTGTGGAGGTTGCCATGCTTGCACACATCTGAAGAGCAGAGGTGGGTCAAATTAGGAATGAGAATGCATATGTGCAATAGAGGTTCCAGGCTGGAAGCATGAGGAGGAGATATAGTCTGTAACAGAGCTACCTAAAAAAATGATTTATTCACAGGTGGTAGGTCAGTATTGAAGCAATTTTCTCTGGTCCTTCAGCTCTACTAGAGAATCATTACAAAAGGTCCCTGACTGACCCCATTTCTATGAAACGCTGTGTGAGATAAAAGAAGGCTTTAGAAGTGAGCTATCCTAGCTCTACAAATAGATGGAATTCTTATTGCCAAAAGGATTGGGCAAAAAGACAAAATGAAGTGTTAAACTAAGAGGCAAAAATGAGGTCCTACCTCTACTAAAAAGGTACAGAGTAATGCTAACTATGGATTTTCCTTCCTACCTTTGACTGGATAAGAGTGGATAGGGAGAGAAACCTGATATATCAGTTATGGTTTCATCAGGCAGGTGGAAACACTATGAACGATATGGAATAGGGGATTTATTATAAGAGTTAGACCATAAGCAACTGAGACAGATAGTGATGAAGTGTATGGAAGACTTTTGTCTGTGTGTCTGGAAGTGGCCTGAAGCAGTCCTGTAGTTCAGCAGGGCCAACATTCAGGAAGAAAACCTGGATGTGGTTCGTAAAAGCAGAGTAAGGATAAGTAGCAACTTCCAATGATGAACTGGAACCTACAACGGAAGCCTAGAATCCACATCTCTCTCTCCCTGCCTCTAACCTCTACAATGCAGGTGACCGGCAGAAGTAGCTATTTTTCATCTTGGAGCTGAACATACTCCTGGTCTAGGACCTGAAGGAATGGAAGGAAGGAGGAGATGTGGTAGGAGATGAAGGAACTCTACTCAGAGTTGAGCAGAAGGGCTCAACTGCTACCCCATGCCAACAAAGTGAGCCACAGATCAGTGACAAAAAGTGTAAGCTGCAGCAGCACCTGGTGCTCTACACCAAAATAATGATTGCTATTTCACTTCTGACTTCCAATCTCATAGAAATGTGTCTTCTGGTCAGCCCTAGGCAGGAACCACACAAGGAAAGGGATTCTGGGAAACATAGTTCCAGCTTGGCCAAGATGACACAATACAATGCCCTCACAACATTAGATGCATCTGAGAAATCCTGGGCAAACCAAGTTGAGAATGACATTAGCTCCTCTGAGTGAAAATCTACCTATCTATATCACGTATTTGTCTATGTAATCGGCCTATAGCATATAGTGAGATGCTGTATGATCTCACTGAACCACTCTGATACCCATCCAACTTTCTTTACTAAATCAGAATTGGACCAGAAAATATTCCTTGAAAAGGAGGAGTCCTTGTTCCGATTCTTATGCAGCTTATAATTGTGAGTACAGTAATAAATTTTATACTTGGCTGGTATTCGATTTGATCCATTTGAACCAAGTGAGTCAGTTTCCCTTACTGCTGAAAACAATAAACCATTATTCCCTAAAAAGAAAATTTGGAGGCGAAGTCAATATGGCAGCGTAGGCAGACTCTGAACTCCCCTCCACCCGCGGACACAGCCAATTTACAACTACTCGTTGAAAAATTACCCAAGACAGAACTGAAAACTGGATAAGAGGAACTCCTGCAACAAAGGACAATCCTAATTGAGGTGGAAGAGGCAGAAACTCCCTTCTGGACAGGAAAAACGCCGCCTTCACAAGCCACAGCGCCTCACGGCCGCCCGGGAGCAGCCCAAAGATACGCAGCCCTCCCTGGAGGCAGGGGGCACTGAGCCGGGGAGTGCCCCTGCTGTGGGCATGTTGTGGACCCAGCACAATCGAGATGAGCAGCATAATATCTGACTTTGCCTGCTACTAAAACATTGGGGAGTACCCCCAGAAAAGCTGGTTAACAAAGAAATTAAAACCGGCTCTTAGGGCCGGCCCCGTGGCTTAGCGGTTAAGTGCACGCGCTCCGCTGCTGGCGGCCCGGGTTCGGATCCCGGGCATGCACCGACGCACCGTTGCTCCGGCCATGCTGAGGCCGTGTCCCACATAAGGCAACTAGAAGGTTGTGCAACTATGATGTACAACTATCTACTGGGGCTTTAGGGGAAAAAAATAAATTAAAAAAAATAAAAAATAAATAAAATAAAAAAATCCTTGTCTTTAAAACAAAAACAAAAACAAAAAATAACCCCGGCTCTTAAAGGGCCCACACGCAAACTCACCCATTTCAGAAAGCAACCTAAAATCACCAGAAAGAAAGGTGCACAGTGCTTTGGGGAAAAGAGACTCACCTAAAAGGCCCTGAGTGCATCTCGTTGAGAGGTGAGACCTCTCCAGGGACTGGGACATTGGTGGCGGCCATTGTTGTGGCCTGGTGTGGGCGTGCTGACACAGACGCCATTGGAGTTCTCCCTGGGGCATGCTAGCCCAGGGTCTGCCACACCAACTAGAGCACCCATTTAATCCAGCTCAGTCAGGGCAGAAAGCCCACCCTAGAGACTGGCCCCACCCAACAACAAGCCCTCAGGCAACTTGTGGGCCTACATAGATTGGTGACTGGATTCTCTGCAGCCTGGCAACTGAGCCGACTTCAGTGGGGCAGGGTGAGCACAAGGAGTGGGTAGAGAGTGTGGGGCGGTGGTGGAGTGTGTGGGGCTCCCACAGTGGAGAGACTGGGTCTGCTTCGGGAGGTTGCGGCATGATCATGGGGCAGGACTATGTTGACTGTGTGTGTGGACCTGTGGGTGGCAGGGCTTGTCAGCTGTAGAAGACATGTGCTTCTCAAAGACCCATATAGGGGGTTTGCTCCAATTTCCAAAGCCTGAAACCATTGGGTGCTCCGGTGCCTGAGGCCAGTCCCAGCCAGCTGCAATCCTCAGAGTGCTGACAAGAGACATAAAGGCTGGAGGCTTATAGCAATTGTAAGCCACTGAGCCTAACAACCTGCCATGCTGGGAGCCTACTCACTTAAAAGAAATACTGCAACACAAATGTGGTATTAGAACTTGCAGCCAACTGTGCTGGGGCTCCCCACCCCTGATAAAGAGACTGAAGGACCCACAACAACTACAAGCAGCTGAGCATTACAACAGCTGGCCAGGAGCGTAACTCGGTCTTCGTGGGGCCCTACAGGGAGAGCAAACAGGCCACAACAGAAGGACACACATAGCTCACATAGGGGTCACCACTGGAACATTGAGAACTGAGGGAAGCACACTTCAGACCTCCTAAGGCATCACTTACATAAGGTCACCTATCCAAGAGCAGGAGATGTAGCTGACCTACCTAATAAGTAGACACAAGCACAGGGAAAGAGGCAAAATGTGGAGGCAAAGGAATACATTCCAAGTAAGGGAACAGGACAAAACCCCAGAAAAGGAACTAAGTGAAACAGAAATAAACAACCTACCTGACAGAGGTCAATCAAAGAGTGTTAAGGATGCTCACTGATCTGGGGAGAGGAATAGATGGACTCAGTGAGAATGTCAACAAAGAAATGGAAGATATAAAAAAGAACCAATCAGAAATGAAGAATACAATACTGGAAATGAAAAATTCACTAGAGGCACTCAAAAGCAGAGTAGAGGATACAGAAGAA
>JAQQSS010002810.1:0-12809 GCA_028646465.1 Rhinoceros unicornis | reverse complement strand
GTTTGCAGTTGGATTTACTGATTTGACATTTAGAGAAGAGGTTTAAGCTAAAAATACAGACTTGAGACACTTTAAAAGAGATAAAGCAGTTGAAGTCATTACAGTGACTGATGTTTGACAGAGTCAGTTGAGAATAAGGCCTTTGAGTTCTCTGATGGGCCTTTATTTCCTTATTTTTTTAACTCCGAAAAATAACTTTTAAAATATTCAATTTCTAGTCAGAATTTTTTCTCTCAATGAGCAATCCTATTGGGAAAAAAACCAAAAAACTTGGTTCTCTTTTAATACAGATTCTCTTGTGTTGTATGTGCCATAATCATTTCCTTTGTCATTGTCTGTGGCTTTCCTTCAGATGGAATTATCTAGTAGAGTGGGGAAAAATTGCTTGCTTTGAATGCAACTTCCAGATGATCGGTTCTCAGACTTTAGGGTGCACCAGAATCGCCTGGCTTTTAATAACAGATTGATTTCTGTGCTCCCCCACCCACACCCTCAGTGTTTCTGATTCAGTGGGTTTGATGAGGCTCAAGAATTTATATTTTTAACACATTCCCATGTGTCCTGATGCTGCTGGTCTAGAGAGCACACTGAGAACCACTGCTTGGAATAGTGTTGTTGGGGCCCAGGGCAGGCCACCCCCAAACACCCCACAGTGGCATACTGATTATTTTGATTAAAGTTATTTGAGAAGCAAGAAGAGCATTCTGACCCTCCCACCTGTTTCCCCTGAAAGCAGGAAACAAATCTCCCAGGTGAAAGGTACTGTCTCTGCATCCTCATGACCAGGAGATTCAGGGCTGAGAATCCTGCAGAAATAAACCTTGCTAATTTACAACATCAAGCCTAAACTCTGTTTCAAGTCCTCACTAATTATGTACCTCAAACCTAAGTTTCTTTGTCCTGTCATTCCTCACAAATTTATTGTTTCTTAGGGTAAAAGATATATATATTGCCTGCTTTGTTCACTCTCTGAGCATCATTTCTCTGTGAGCTCTAATATGTACGTATTAAACTGGGTTTTTCTCCTATTAATCTGGTCTTGTGTCAATTTTGTTATTGGTCCGGCCACAAGAACACAGGAGGAGTAGAAGCGGGAATTTCCCCATCCCCAACAGTATCATTATACCTTATTTACATCTTCATCCCCTATTCCACTAAAATTGTTCTTAATAATTTCATCCAAGATCCAGGTTTACAAGCCCACAGAATAGTCTCAGTCCCTATTTACTGCTGCTTCTTGGTCCGTTTAACATTAGGAGAAAATCCTCTGTGAGTCTCCTGGGTTTCTGCACATCTTGTGAGCAGAGGCACTGATTGCCTTTTGGTTCTGGACTTTCTTTTCAAGGATGTTTGCATGAGCAACTGCTTAGGAAGATAGAGATAGAATCACCCTCCAGAGCAGAGGGAGGTATGTTTGCTGTACAATGTAAAAACGGTGATACCTCCCTGTAAGGCAAAGATTGGCCAACTTTGCTTGCAGACCAGTAGAGAAGATTGAGGTATTCTGAATTTGAGGTTCCTTGATTGTGATGCAAACCCACTATGTGCACGGTATCCATCTAGGCCCACCCCATGGGATGAGAAGACATGGGGAACTGATGCTAACATAAAGCTTATGCTGCCTGCCCTGCCATGAGTAAGAATGTGCTCTGTGTCTCATCCAAGATGATGCTGTCTCCTGCCAGCATCCATGAAACCTGGGCAGGCTAACTTGTTAGCTCAAAAATAAGGTAAAATCTCAGATCCTTCACAGTTCTTAACATGTACACCCTCAAATGTTTTATGTCAAATATTTAAAAGGGTTTACTTGGGGCCGGCCCAGTGGCGCAAGCAGTTAAGTGCACGCGCTCCGCTGGGGTGGCCCGGGGTGCACTGGTTCAGATCCCAGGCACGCACCGACGCACCGCTTGGCAAGCCATGCTGTGGCGGCATCCCATATAAAGTAGAGGAAGATGAGCACAGATATTAGCCCAGGGCCAGTCTTCCTCAGCAAAAAAAAGAGGAGGATTGGAGGATGTTAGCACAGGGCTGATCTCCTCACACACACGCGCACACACACACACACACACACACACACAAAAAGTAAAAAAAACCATAATAATAAAAATAAAAAAATAAAATAGGGCCGGCCCCGTGGCTTAGCGGTTAAGTGCATGCGCTCCACTGCTGGCGGCCCGGGTTCGGATCCCGGGTGTGCACCGACGCACCTCTTCTCTGGCCATGCTGAGGCCGCGTCCCACATACAGCAACTGGAAGGATATGCAGCTATGACATACAACTATCTACTGGGGCTTTGGGGAAAAAAAAAATAAATAAAGTTTAAAAGAATTTAAAAAATAAAATAAAATAAAATAAAATAAAATAAAATAAAATAAAAGGGTTTACTCTCCCAGGTCTTGATTTTTAAATATTCATCACCAGTAAAGGAGCCAAGGTGTCATGGAGGAAGTTTTCATTCTAGGTCTGGTATCAGGAAAGAACAAGATGAGACTGAGACCCCCTGTATCAGAGAGCAGGAATGCTCTCAAAGACCAGTGAGAACTTGTCCTAAGGACACAGAGTCATGTAAAGGGGCTCATCTGGGCAAACGTGGGACACACTGAGCCTCAATAAGAAAAGTAATGGATTAAAACACTGGATAAAAAAAGAATTCATGAGTCCAAAGGGCGACTTTAAAGAGGCAGGAGGAGGAGTCGGGAGGTAAAGCTCTTTAGAGAAGACGCCAGCAGTGAAGTGTAGGACGCAGAACCTGAGAGCAACCGTCTGCTACCCACAATGTGATCACTGATGCCGGCAAGAATCATCCCCGGTTGTTAAAGCCTTTGGGGAAAACGTTGTTAGGGAACAGGGTATCCACTTCTCAAACGCCTTTTAATCATGAAGGGAAAGGGACGTTTATCATGGAGACATTCGCAGACACCATCGACCCAAGTGATCACACTGACACTGTGTGTCCCCAGTGGGATGCAATGGGAGGAACACCACATGCCTGCATGATATTCAGGCCAAACACGTCCAACCTGAATCTAACCATGAGGAAACAATTAGGCTAATATAGAATGTGAGACAGTCAAAGAGACAACTGGCCTGAAGTCTTCGTAAAAGTCAATGTCACTGGGCCTGCCCGGTGGTGCAAGCAGTTAAGTGCACACGCTCCGCTGCGGCAGCCCGGGGTGTGCCAGTTCGGATCCCAGGCGCACACCGATGCACCGCTTGTCAAGCCATGCTGTAGCGGCGTCCCATATAACGTGGAGGAAGAAGGGCATGGATGTTAGCCCAGGGCCAGTCTTCCTCAGCAAAAAGAGGACGATTGGCAGATGTTAGCTCAGGGCCGATCTTCCTCACAAAAAAAAAGTCAATGTCATGAAGGACAAAAAGGGGGAAAGGACAAGATAACTTTGCAGCAATTGGAGAAATAGATATTATTATTAATCAAAATCATATTTCTTAATTTATAATAATATTGTGATTCTATGGGAGACACCCTCATTTTTAGGATGTTAAAGCTGAAGTATTTAGTGGGAAAGTGTCATGGTGTCTGAAACTTACTTTCAAATGCTTTAGCAAAACAAATGAACAGATAAAAATGGATATAGAAAGAGAAATAAAGCAATAATGCAAACGTTCATTGGGAAATATAAGGGATGGCTATATAGGTGTTAATTGTAATATTCTTTAAATTTTTTTGCAGGTTTGAAATTTACAAAAAATGTGTGGAATAGTAAAAATGTTTGCTTCTAGAAAGAAAGATGGATTGGTGGAATTAGATGAAATAGTGAGTTGGAACACACTCAGACACAGTCATTTTTTAATTATATGCTTCTATATTATACAAATTACTTTGTAGAAAAAACTAAAAGATATATATAGATATTTTTTTTTGCTGGGAAAGGTTCGCCCTGAGCTAACATCTGTTGCCAATCTTCCTCTCTTTCTTTTTTTTTTCTCCCCAAAGCCCCACTACATAGTTGTATATTCTAGTTGTAAGTCCTTCTAGTTCTTCTATGTGAGCCGCTGCCACAGCATGGCTACTGACAGAAGCATGGTGTGGTTCCCTGCCCGTGAACTGAACCTGGGCCGCCGAAGGGGAGCGTGCCGAACTTTAGCCACTAGGCCATCAGGGCTGGCTCTAAAAGATATATTCTTGGGCTGGCCCCGTGGCTTAGCGGTTAAGTGCTCGTGCTCCACTACTGGCGGCCCTGGTTCAGATCCCGGGTGCGCACCGATGTACCACTTTTCCAGCCACACTGAGGCCTCGTCCCCCACACAGCAACTAGAAGGATGTGCAACTATGACATACAACTATCTACTGGGGCTTTGGGGGAAAAAAGGAGGAAGATTGGCAATAGATGTTAGCTCAGAGCCGGTCTTCCTCAGCAAAAAGAGGAGGATTAGCATGGATGTTAGCTCAGGGCTGATCTTCCTCACAAAAAGAAATTAATTAATTAAAAAAATAAAATAAAAGATATATTCTTAATTATGCAGAACAAGCTCCTTCCCATCCTTGATGATCCCACTTTCCTTCACAAAATCAGAATGTTGAATGAAAAAGTTTTTACACCATACGATATCTATGAAGCAAGTGAAAATATGCCTAAGTTCTAGGCACTTCTATCAATCTATAGAGGGTAACATACTTTTTATTAAAAAAAAAAATAGAAGCAAGGTTTTGAGATCAATAATTCCTAAAGGAATTATTGGGGCCGGCCCGGTGGCACAAGCGGTTAAGTGTATGCGCTCCGCTGCAGCGGCCCGGGGTTCGCAGGTTCGGATCCCGGGCGTGCACCGACGCATCGCTTGTTAAGCCATGCTGTGGCGGCGTCCCATATAAAGTAGAGGAAGATGGCCACGGTTGTTAGCTCAGGGCCCATCTTCCTCAAGAAAAAAGGGGAGGATTGGCATCAGATGTTAGCTCAGGGCTAGTCCTCCTCACAAAAAAAAAATAATAATAATAATTCCTAAAGTCTCTTCACACTCTGAGTTTTTTATAATCTACTAATTCCTTACCCTTTTGCTTGTTGTGGGGCACTGATCTAACACTAATATTTATAGAGTAACTATTTTGTGCCTCTTACTAGGATAATATATATCCTCTTTTATTATTAACAACATTACTGTCACTTTTGTCTTACATTTATTTTGCAAAAAAAGACATTGAGGTTCAGAGGAATTAAGTAACTTTTCCTAGGACACCTCGCTAGTAAAGAACAGAGCTGAGATCACACCAAAGCTCAAGCTCATTCTCTTGCCCCGTTCATGGCTTATTTCTTATCTTTCCATTTGATAAATACTGCTTGCATGGAAATCTTCTTATACATCACAATTTTCCTCTTTGACTATTTTTTGGAAGAGTAGTTTCAAAATGGGAATTACCAACTGAAGGGGTAATGAAAAGTACAGATCTCTAAGCACTTTGAAAGAGCCAGGCTTTTGAGGAGCACAGAGAAGGACATTCTATCCCTGTGGCCTGGAGTCAGTGGCCATTTTAAGCCTCCCTGTCCACTCTTGTTGATGGGATACTATTCTTTCTACAACCCAGAATTCTTGTGAAGCTTCCATGGGATGTTTGAGTAAAGCATGGAGTAAAGGACTCAGGGAATGGTAGCTTTTATTTGAAAATGAGAGGGTAGAAAATACTGGGGAAAACACTAATCTAGGGGAAAGAATATCCTACTGCTTCTTCAAAAACATTCTTTTTCCACCATGAATGCAACATTTTCCATTCAGGCTTTTGCTCAAAGTTGAGCCAAAAAAGTGAAATGTTTGTGCCGATATGGGAAAATTTCTAAGACCATACGATAAGTAAACAAAAGGAATGAGGCGAAGTTGTAGAACCCGTGTCCTCTCATTTGCAGTCTAGGAGGGGGAATGGACATCTGCCTACATGTGCACAGAGCGCTTCCAGGATAGACCATGACCACCAGAGGACCGACTATCCCTGCATTACTTTTCACCTACGTGAACTTTTATAACCATGTATGTCATTTTGATTGTTCACAAGTTTTCCAGCAGGTGGTGCTAGACACACTCAGCGCCCAGGTCTGGAGGACAGGAACTTGTGTTCCTGATGAAAAGAAAAGCCTTATCTTCTCTCCTGAATGATGGTCATTCACGATGAAACATGGCCAACACTGCATTGGTTTTTTTTTTTAAGAAGTCACAGGTCAATGTTTTATTGACACATGAATAGGGAGAACGTTCTCATATAAGAAAAAGAATAAGCCATAAAGCCAGAGACTGACAAATTCAAATATATTAAAATTAATGTAATTAAAAGACAAACAACATTGGGGCCAGCCCAGTGGCATAGTGGTTAAGTTCACACGCTCTGCTTCAGCGGCCCAGGGTTCGCAAGTTCGGATCCCTGGCGTGGACCTACCCACCACTTATCAAGCCGTGCTGTGGCAGGCGTCCCACATATAAAGTAAAGGAAGATGGGCAGGGAAGAAAAATATCAGCAATACATGAGATATAAAAGGGTTAGTTTGCAGAGTAAAACAAACAGACACATAATTTAAAAATGGAAAAAGAGGGGCCGGCCCGGTGGCATAGTGGTTAAGTTTGTGCACTACGCTTCAGCCGCCCAGGGTTGGAAGGTTCAGATCCTGGGGCGCTCACTGACGCACCACCTGTCAAGCCATGCTGCAGCGGCATCCCATATAAAGTAGAGGAACATGGGCACAGATGTTAGCCCAGGGCCAGTCTTCCTCAGCAAAAAGAGGAGGATTGGTAACAGATGTTAGCTCAGGGCTAATCTTCCTCACAAAAATAAAAAAATTAAAAATAAATAAATAAAAATGGAAAAAGAAGCAAAACATTTAATGGAAGTTGAAAGACCATCTATGAAAAAATGTCCATCGCCTTGGAAATGAGCTAATAGGCAAATAAAATGTCCAGCAGATACCATTTCGCAGTGAGTAGAACAAAAATTAGTCAATTCAATAATCCCAAGGGTTGAAGACCATTGTGAACAAATCGATAAATTATATACAAATGGAGGAAGGGTCAAGTGATACACTCCATTGTTATTTTCTGTAAATTGGTACTTAATCGCTGTCTACAGCCCAGCAATTTTCAACAATGTCCACAGAATTTATTGTGTATTTGCACTTGGAGACTCACACAAGGGTGGCGTGTATTATTATGAAAAGATCTGGAGGATTTATCAATAGAACAACAAAGCAGAGTATTGCAAAATATGCAGCATGTTACCTGTTCTATGACTGTGATGGTCACCTGCACAGGCAGGTGGACCCCAACCTGAGGTTTGGTTCAGATGTCTATACTGATGACAACACACACATGCCTAGAGGGTATGAAAAAGGTTATTACTTCCACAATGGAAGTGTCCGGGGAAGGCAGAGCAGGCCTCTCAAACAGGTGGGAAGTGCCTTGAGAGAACAATGAAAGGAGCGGGGCCTGGGGCTTTATGGAGGGGAGGGGATGGGCTAGGCTGAGAGCTCGGCTACCGGGACAGGGCCTTCTGTGGAGTGAATCACTTGCCAGAGCCAAAGGAAGGAGCACCCAGGCCTTCTTATCACCGTGTACAGGTGTGGTGCACAAAGGGATGAAGGTTTAGAGCTGTCAGCTGTCAAACATCAAAAAAAGGAGTGAGAGACTTCTGGTCTCTGGTCTGGCATGTAAGGAACTTAGAAGCCTTCAGTCCTCAGAAGAAAAAAGCCAAGAAACTTAACATCAACAACTCCTCATTCAGAGAACTGAACGCACAGGGTAAACCACTGTCTCCACAATTAGGAAGAGACAACAAAGTAGCCATTTTAAAATACGCCCAGAATATTCTCTTCTTCTTAACAAGGCATGTCCTCAAAATAATCTTTTTTGCCAGAACATAGCTAACTGGGGTTTTCCCAGAGTTTAACTGACCTGAGAGGATGGAAATAGTCAACTTGAGTCTCTTCTAGCTGTTTCTGCTCTCAAAGGTGGGGCACTTGTGAAGATGATAGGGTTTTTTTCCCCTTCTGACACCACATATGTGGTGTCTGTTCCAACACCACTTCTCCAACTCTGCGTCACCAAATAGGTGTCCAACAATTCAATTCAATTCTACACTGACTACTCAGAGTTCGTGTCAGACTCCACAGGTTAAGAGCTCAGTTCCACACACTGACCATTCTTCAGATGCCAGCCACAAAAGGAATGCCTGGTCTACCAACATTTCTATTCAGTCATCTGCAAATTCATAGATTCCTTCCAAACTCTGTCAGGTTTGGTAATTTAATAAAGCAATTAAATGGAAAATGCCAGACGTAAACAATTCATAAGTTTTAAATTGCATGCCATCTGAATAGCGTGATGAAATCTTGTACCCTCTGGCTGTATCCCATCCTGGACGTGCATCATCCCTTTGTCCAGCATATCCCTGCTGGCTATGCTACCTGCTGTTAGTCACTTAGTAACCATCTTGGTTATCAGATCGACTGTCTCAGTATCACAGTGCTTGTGTTCAAGTAACCCTTATTTTACTTAATAATGGCCCCAAAGTGCAAAAGTAGTGATGCTGGCAATTTGGATATGCCAAAGAGAAGCCATGAAGTGTTTCCTTTAAATGAAAAGGTGAAAGTTCTCAACTTAATAAAAAAAGAAAAAAAAAATCATATGCTGAGGTTGCTAAGATCTATGGTAAGAACAAATGTTCTATCCATGAAATTATGAAGAAGGAAAAGAAATTCATAATAATTTTGCTGTCACACCTCAAAATGTAAAAAGTTATGGCCGTGGTGCATGATAAGTGCTTAGCTAAGATGGAAAATGAATTAAATTTGTGGGTGAAAGACATGAACAGAAAACGTGTTCTGACCGACTGCAATGCATTGCACTGTTGGTATGTATGGGTAGGTATATATAGGGTTCAGTGCTATCCATGGTTTCACGCATCCAATGGGGGTCTTGGAATGTATCCCCCATGGATAAAAGGGGGCTACCGTATATGATACAGAAATGATGGAGGGCCCGGGCGGTGGCGCAAGTGGTTAAGTGCGTGCGCTCCACTACGGCGGCCCGAGGTTCGCAGGTTTGGATCCCGGGCCCACACGGACGCATCGCTTATTAAGCCGTGCTGTGGTGGCATCCCATGAAATGTAGAGGAAGGTGGGCAGGGATGTTAGCTCAGGGCCAATCTTCCTCAAGAAAAAAAGAGGAGGATTGGCATTGGATGTTAGCTCAGGGCTAGTCTTCTCCACAAAAAAAAAAAAAAAACCACAGTCAAAAAAAAAAAATAAAAAGAAATGATAGAGATGTGTCATTTTATCAGCTGAAGACCAGAGATTGTACAACACACAGAGTCAACCCTAACATAAACTATGGACTTTCATGAATCAAAGTTGGCTCATCAGAGGTAACAAACGTACCACAGTAATACAAGATACAAAATATAGGGCAAATTGTGTGGAGGCGGTGGGGTTATGTGGGAAGTCTCTGTACTTTCTGATCAAGTTTTCTGTAAACCTAACTGCTCTTAAAAAAGAAGTAAAATCTACTAGGGAAAAAAAGATAAAGACAGATGCCTTAATATTCACCCCTGATGATTGATTAATGACAGAAATAGACCATCTTCATTCAACTAATCTGAACTTATTTCAATAAGGCATTGTGGTGCTCTGTGAGGCCTGCACCCTGAGACTTGGAAGAGAGGAGAAGTTTCCATTGAATGCCTTGTTCGAGAGCCCAGCACGGTATATCTTGAGAAGTTAAATGAGTGCCTTCATTACTATCAGTAGAGTCTGGAACTCCCACGTGGATAAGGAGTGTCCTGATGAGGCCTTGTTATTGTATATGGAAAGACAAGTGTTACTTTGATTGACATTGAGGGTAATGGAGATAAGAGATTCCCGGAGTTCTTTTACCACAAAGGGGCAACTCTTAGAGAATCACCCAAGAGTAGTAAACACGTGTAGGTGGGGCCAATTGTTGGTTGGTGCTAAGATAGCTGATTGATGTATGGTCAATTATGATGACTCTTGGGTCCAGTCCTTTCATCAGAGACGTCCCAATTAAGAAATGAAAAGCAGCCACTCTGTCTGAGCTCCATCATGTACGAATGTGGTGATGTCATAGCTAAAGTCTATGAGCTCCCATTGCTTTTCACTCAGG
Organism: Rhinoceros unicornis; assembly: GCA_028646465.1. Taxonomy (NCBI): domain Eukaryota; kingdom Metazoa; phylum Chordata; class Mammalia; order Perissodactyla; family Rhinocerotidae; genus Rhinoceros; species Rhinoceros unicornis. The sequence goes on along the minus strand of JAQQSS010002810.1, from coordinate 2,699 downwards.
GAATCCTACGGAGCTCCCCAGGGAGCCTGGTGGTCTGGGGAAGGGGTAACCTCCTTCAGCACCATGGCATCTCATGAAAAACTGAGGAGAGGGAAGGCCACTCCCTCCTGCAGGTAGGATATCCCAGAGAGCCCAGGTTTGGCTCTCTCATGTCTCAAGGAGGTCTTGGTAGCCGTGCTGAGCTCCTAGGGTGCTGTTTCCAGGTCCCAAGGCAAAATGGATTGCTGAGTAGATGGTCACATGCTCAGGGCTATCTACTTTCAGGATAGCCCCATAAGCAGAGGTAATCGCAGCTCTAATGACATATAGTGTGGGGTCTACGGCAGGTTCTTGCATCAGAAGTCTACGGACAACTTAAGGCCATCATGGCTAACTCCAGAAGGCATGAGAGCAGGTCAATGAAGCCTCAATGGTGAAGGAGACTCTGAGGGCAGCAATGGGAGTGCTGATTGTATGGCAATTTAAAGAGAGTCTCCAGGCTTTTGTAGTAAGTAGGGATGACCATTCAAGGTGGGCCAATTTACAAGAAACAGCACAAATGGGTTCAAGTGAAATTTGTAAATAAGGAATGTGTTAGCTCCAGAACAACAAAAGAACCTAGTAGAAGTTGTGGGTGCTGAGGGGACAACAGCTATTTCTTCATGGTGTCAGGGAGGGAGCAGGTCTCAGATTATCAAATAATTTCCAGAAATTTAACAAAGTTGACAGTGCCTCACATTATATCTGGGTCAATGTCCCATCTGCTTTTGAGTTCCTTTTTTCAATATTTGCATATCCTGAATATCCTCAGAGGAGGAGGTCATTAATGTAATATTGTACCTCTGTTCTTGGACAAACCAGGATGCAGTTCAGATCCTGCCTGCAATGGTTCTGTGGGAGGGCAAAGCTGTTGCAGATCCATGAGGATAACCCAGCAAAGGTGTACTACATGCCTCTGAAGGTTAAGGCAACCGAAGCTGAGAGGCTGTTGAGACAGACACTGAACAGAACAGACAGCCAAACCTGTGATCACAGGACATTTACTAACTGCTGATTGGTTGGAATCAGTGATTTCCACAATGTTGGGGACTGGGTAGAGAGGTCTGTTTGGTTGTGACCACAGCCTCAGGGTTGCAGTAACCCACTGTCAGATGTCATTCATTCTTTTCAGGTTGAAGAACAGGCCAAATTTGGCTGATCAAAGAAGCACTGGGCATAATCACCCCTTCACTATTGTTCAGCTTGTCCAGGTGAGGGGCACAGGGGAAGAAGGCAGGGTGAGGCTTAAGCTGTGAGCAAACACCCAAAAATGTGGAGTCTGACTGCTCATTACAAGGACAAATGTGGGTGAGAAAAATATGCATCACAAATGCCTGATTTCTATAAAGAAACACTAACAGGAGGCTCAAGAAATGATCAAAACTGTATTTGGAGGTGGGGGTGGCTGGAGTAACAGCGCTGGAGGAGACCAGAGCATGTTCGCAGTGAGTTTTCTTCAGTTAGACTTTCCTATCTCACAGATTTATTTAAAATACACATAGAGGGCTGGCCCATGGCTTAGTGGTTATGTGCGCGCGCTCCGCTGCTGGTGGCCCGGGTTCGGATCCCAGGCACGCACCGAGGCACCGCTTCTCTGGCCATGCTGAGGCCGCGTCCCACATACAGCAACTAGAAGGACGTGCAACTGTGACATACAACTATCTACTGGGGCTTTGGGGGAAAAAAATAAATAAATAAATAAAAATTAAAAAAAAATACACAGAAATTTATGTATACTATATTTTACTATTTAACAGTCTTTATAAATTTTAACTTTTGTACATAGGAAACCAATCTGAGATTTAATTCCTTTAAACACTAACAGTTACAAAGTGTAAACCATACAAAATGACAATTGTCAAATCTCTGTCTAACTAAAAGGACTTGTGGTATCATAGTTTGTCCTTCCCCTGTCTCACACGGGGGTATTTTTAGGAATAAGTGGCATATTATAATGCAATAGGGATTTGAGTTTAGTCCCTTAAGTGTAGTAGGATTTTCAAAGATTTACATAAGCTTGGAGTAGTTTTCCTCACATCCGTTAAAGTAGGAATTCAGTTGGGACCAGCCGGGCGGTGTAGCAGTTAAGTGTGCGCGCTCCGCTTTGGCAGCCCAGGGTTCGAAGGTTCGGATTCCAGGCGAGGACTGACGCACCACTTATCAAGCCATGCTGTGGCGGCGTCCCATATAGAGCAGATGAAGATGGGCACGGATGTTAGCCCAGGGCCAATCTTCCTCAGCAAAAAAAGGAGGATTGGCATCAGATGTTAGCTCAAGGCTGATCTTCCTCGCAAAAAAAAAAAAAAAATTGTTGGGTTTCCATTTCTTGCTTACACTTTTGAATATTCTGTTGGTGTGCAAAATGAGTAACTGTTTAGAAAACTGAAGTGAAATGATTTTTGGCTGTACCAGTTATACATGAATGTCATAAAAAAGCATGCATGGTATTGTAACACTTCAAAAAGGATTAAACTAATTTCAATTGTAAAAAAGAAAAAGCAAGCTATGAAATAATACATATAGCAGATCTCATCTCAGTAATTTTTTTTTTTTTTGGAAAAAGATTACATGTGTCTCTAAATATACAAAAAAAAAGAAATAATGATTCAGAAACATACATCCAAAGAGAACAGGAGCTAACACTGGGGAAGGTGAAACAACTGTGGTTTTTTTGTTTGTTT
>JAQQSS010002809.1:0-12811 GCA_028646465.1 Rhinoceros unicornis | reverse complement strand
AAAAAAAAAAAAAAAAAAAAAAAAAAAAAAAAAAAAAAGTCCAGTGATTTCTCATCTTGCCTGTTCCTATCACCAGGATGAGCTGGTATGGTAGATATTTTTAATGGGGATGTGATTGGGACTGGTCATTAGTCAATTAAAAAAAATCACTTAAAGCAAGAAATTATTAAAAATTGATTAAACTCCATACATAGGTCTGCATACATGTGATTTCATTATCCAGTAAGACGGAGGCCAAGGTCTATGTCTTCTTATGGGTGTGATTGGAAGGCCTGGCATTTCTTGTATACATCATACCTATTTTGGATCCTTGATGATTTCCAGTTTAGGATTCTTTAAAGTGGAGCAAAAATTTGCTGTAAAGCAATTTGAGAGTGTATAAAATTCTCTTAGTTTTACTATTTTTCTCTTTGTTTTATATTCTCCATAATTTGAGAGCAATTTTTAAAGCAAGTCTACATTATCAAGTCTCTTCAAAGTATTCATCTTAGTTTTCAAAGAAATGTCTACTTATTTTAGAATTCATATTTTATAGGTTTATGTAATATTTAGCAAAATTAACTAATATAATAATAATACTGGGATCCTGGACAAGTTTGTAAATGAACACGACTGACTCTTGATGGGTTGTACTACCCGCCTGGAGGAGAGGAAAAGGAGGGCATAGCAGAGAGCAGCCTAACGTTCAAGAGTGTTCTGCGTACTGTTGGCAACTGCTGGTATATTTTACAGAGAGAATCGAAAGTGCAGCGAATCTGATAAATTAGTTAATTAGAGGTCGGTTAAAACAGCTTCTATATTTTCATCTCTGAGTGTAACTACAAAGAAGAACTGTAAGCTTTTAACAATTGAGGTGATCAAAAATATACATTCTCTGAAGTACAAGGAGGCTTGTGTAACTTTCCAGACATAAATGATTTTCAACAAATCTCCACTTTATGCCAGATGACGGGGTAGAAATGTTCATAATCGCTTGGAGGAGATAATGTTTTATGTGTCACTGGAGGAAAGTGTAAAACAAATATTTTACAATTTTTCTCTAGCCCATTTGTTGTTTTGATTTGACTCAAATAACCTTTTCTTGTTACTATAATCGACTTCCTAATGCACCTTCTCAACCACATGGGCAGATACACAGAACTTTATATGCATGAATAATATAAGTTGATGTAGCAATATATTTTCTTTGTTTTTACATTACACATACAGCACAAATCCTAATAAAACTAGACTGGAATATATTACACAGTCATTTGGTTAGCATTTAGTTACTGAGTGAGTGAATAAATATATATGATTTAAATTAAGTATGTGCAGTCTGTTACATGACACCTCTTCTGCTTTATTTTGACTTTTGCACTTATCATGTTTTATTAACATTTTGAAGTTGTAAACAGGAGTTTACATATCACAAAGTTGAGGTTAGAGGTTTGCTATATGGTGGAATATGAAAGCCCTGAGAGTAACTATAGAGAAACTGCTCTTAAGTGCATTGACTGAGAATATTGCTGTGTCGGTGATGCTTCTGGCTTTGCTTTGTGGATAGTGTGTGCAGAAGGTCCAGTCCAGTGCATCTCAAAAAGTTGTCAGTAGACTACTGTATTGAGTCCATATTCAGTCCTTGTCAAAAACGCTGAACTTGGGTTCACCATACGCCTGTTAAATTTACTTTTCTGGACGTAGGGCCAAAGAATGTGCATTTAAAGTAAACTCTTTTGGTGATTCTTATAAACAATAAAGTTTGAGATTTTCTTGGTTCTGTCTCCTTAGGAGCAGAGCCTTTGGTAGGGCAGTTGTAATTATGGCACATGATTTATTGAGGAAGTGTTTTTCAGAAAAATCCGTGAGGTTGAGAGGGAAGTAGGATGGAGAAAGAGGAAAGAGCTGACCCACAGTGTGGTCTCAAGCAAAAATCTAGTCTTGGTCTGATCCACAGTGGGTGGGCTACGGAGTCGTCCCCCTTTGAGGCAAGTGTGGTAATATTTAGCACCCTGCTTTCAGCCAGTCATATGTTGTGGGCTGGATGGGGGTGGAGGGTAGGTAGGATGCAGACCTTCCCTGGTGAGGCAGTTCCTATTAGCAGAGGGCACTCTTTGGAGAAGAGGGTGGGTAGCTGTGAACACTTGGCAGCCAACACTCACAGCAGCTGGGAGATAAGTACCCTGGTCTGGTTAAGAGGATCTGGGTGGGGCTTCAAAATAGCATGCCTCATATTCTACCCCTTGCACTGCACACATTCACTTGCTTCTGACATTAAATTCACTCCAACCATACAGATCCCATGATCACAATTCCTGGAGAAATAAAAGAGGAGGGTTGGTGGGATAAACTACAGCCCCTGCTACTGCAATTGGTACCATTGTCTTAAGTGATACTCTTCATCTCCCTCCTCTACCACCCATCTGATTCCCCTCAGCCTCAGCTAGCACTTCTGGCTGGTCTAGGTGACTTGCCTTTTGAGTTGATATAGGCTTCATCCATGAGGGGCCTGCGTCTGTGGCTACCATGTCTTTTTGAAACTAGGGTTGCTGTACTTGCCCATTTATAGTCACAAATGGCCATGGATGTGCCAAGAGATGCCCCAGCAGATGTGCCAGACATAATCACATACGTCCTCATTATTAGGTGGTGTTCTTCTTTGTGATAATCGGGGTTGATTTTCCTGGATGTTAGGGTAGCTCCTTTTTGTCCCTGTTGGACTACTGGCATGAAGAGGCCAATGTGACTAGTGGCAGCCATTGCTTTGAGTTTACTTGAAGTTTTACTGTGTCCTTTGGGTAGGAATGCTCTCTATCTTGCAATAATGACAGATAGTCTCAGGGGCCATAAAAATGGAGACAGGAAGCACAAATTCTTCAAGTGAGTCACTGGAAGTGATGGTGAGTGGGGCTATTCCTACTTTTCTACTACTTGATACCTGGACCTATGTATTCTATTTGTTGAGGACACAGCACCGTGTAACAGACCTCGGTTTAAGGAGTTTACCAAATCCTGCAGGATAGCACCTATCCTCACAGTATCATCTTCAAGCTGGTATCTCAGCTGCATGTAAAGATGCTTGTGTGAAAAACTGCATTGGTGTTTAGTGAAAGGTGGCATTACCATTTGAATAGTAATCAGAATAAGACAGTGATCTCACAATGTGGTCCCCAGACCAGAAGCATCAGAATCACCTGGGAACTTGTTGGAGACACAAACTTTCAGACTCCGCCCTGACCAATCAGAAACTCTGGTGGTGGGTCCTAGTAATCTGTATTTTAATAAGCCTTCTAGAGGATTCTCATGTACACTAAAGTTTGAGAACCACTGAGATAAAAGATATTGAAGTCTAATAGAGCTGGCAGGCTTCAGAGGCAAATAAAGACACTTAAAATTTTCAGAGTTTGGATTAAGAATCATACTTGGTACTATGGATTGAATGTTTGTGTCCTCCCTCAAAATTCATATGTTGAAGGTTAATCCCCAGGGTGATGGTATTTGGAGGCAGGACCTTTGGGAGGTAATTAGGTCATGAAAGTGGAGCCCTCATGAATAGGATTCATACTCTTCCAAGAAGAGATATAAAGGAGCTTCCTTCTTCCTTCTCTAGTCTCCACCATGTGAAGACACAATGAGAAGATGGCTATCTGCAAGCCAGGAAGCAGGTCCTCACAAGATACTGGATCGTGAGCACCTTGATCTTGGACTTTCCAGCCTCAAGAGCTGTGAGAAATAAATGTTTGTGGTTTAAGCCGCTTGGTGTATGGTATATTTGTTATAGCAGCCCAAACTAACTAAGACACATGATCTCAAAGTCACCGATGCTTCCATCTCTGGCAGAATGCCTGACAGCACTCCACATTTGGCCACATGGTGGTTGCCAGAACTTGTATGTCTCCTGTCTACACAATAAAATAGAGAAGAAATGTCCTCTACATACACGTCACAATTTGAGAGTCTCCTATAACGAACCATTCGATAAAGTGCAATGGAGTGTGGCCTGTAAAATCAGATCTGGTTGGTGCAAGGTGCTTTATAGATAAGCATCACTGGAGAAGCCCAGATTGAGAGAGGTCAGTTCTCATTAAGTGCTATTTCACTCTCTCTAGTTTTCATAGTTGATGAAACTGATATTGGAAGAGGAAAGGATGGAGGTGAAATTGGTTAATCTGAGGCAACAAGACTGAACAAGAGTGACAGACCAAAGTCCCAGCTCAGATCTTAAGAGTTGGAGTTGATACAGGAATGATTTAGGTTCCACTCTCCCACCCCCGACCCCAAACTAACTGTATAAGACGGAGTAGGGAGAAAGAGAAGAGCAAATTCCATCACCATTGGTGAGACGCTGGCCCAAAACAAGCCCAGGCCTTTGAATAGAGAGTATTTCCACTTTTGTGCTTTCCTTGTGAGGAGTTGATCTCAAATAGGACACGTGTAAATATATAGGCAATTATTTATCTCAGATGGCCTCAGCATGTGTGTGGGTAGAAAATTAAAAGTGCCTAGGACTCCATGAGATGAAAACATCCAATTGTTAGATTCATATGTGGTTAAAGTAGCCATTTTGTTGTAGGTCGCATCTCTCAGCAGGTTCCAGGAAATTAATATCTGGAAACAAGTGGCAAGAATGATGAGCTCTTCCGGGTCCATGGGGGAGAGGCTCAGGAAACGTGCTATCCTCCTTCCCAGAAAGAAGTAAGACAACTGGTGGGATTGGGCCTAGGGGAGAAGTCTCAGCCATAAATAAGTCAACGGCTCTTCTCATTGACTCCTCAGGGAGGAAAAGTTGGAGTGACAGAGCAGAAATGTTATTCCCTAGAATTTCAGACTGAAATTGCAGGGCTGCTCCCTGTCCCAGCAGTGGATGTAGACAGTGGCAGACACGGGCCTTTGCCAGGACTGTGGTTGTCTGAGTGGCTGAGAGGCAGGAGGCAGGCCAGTGGGCTGGAGAATGCTCTGTGGAGTGATGTTCTCTCTTTCTGTTATTCTTTTTCTGGTGAGGAAGGTTGGCCCTGAGCTAACGTCTGTGCCAGTCTTCCTCTATTTTGTATGTGGATCACTGCCACAGCATGGCTTGATGAGTAGTGTAGGTCTGCACCCGGGATCCGAACCTGTGAACCCAGGCTGCTGGTGAGGAGCGCACTGAAATTAACTACTACACCATTGGACTGGCCCCTCTCTTTCTGTTATTCTTAGAGAAGCCAATTTACTAAACTCACACTATTCATTAATGTGATTGGCTTTCCCACAGAAAATAGTGCAGTGTCAAACTAACATGGCAGATGCAGATAGAAATGGAAAAAACAGTCAGATCATAAACATGCAGAAAATGTATGGAGGGTCCTGGACTCACATAGAAGTGAAATTGGGGAGCCACCTTGACTTAACTCTGAGGGACAGAGAGGTCCCAAGTGATGCCTGGTTTACAATAGTTGTAATTTTAATAAGAATTCTGAAGGTTACTTGTTTGTGCTTTCAGTAAACAACATGAAATCTCAGCACCCAGACTGTTGGGGGCATTATAAACTCCAATAGTTATCTTTTTGGATCTTGTGCTAAACCTGGCTGAAGAGACGTGATATTTAAAGAGGGCAGTCTCAGGAACATGCTTTCCTATTCTTAGACCATGTTAGGCCACCAGAAAGCTAGTGCATGTGCTATGTTGTCATAGTTCCTACTAAGTTGGCTTTAATGAATTTTACATTTATGTAATAGCCATGGGTTTTGGGATTTATTTTAAATAAAAGCCATCTGAAAAAGAACACTTCTGCGATTGTAAACAAGCTGACAACAACAACACTTTCATTTCCTTGTTATTGAGGACTTTTGTCTATTACTTTGTCCAGAGTACCTGTACAAGATTCTACTTGGGAGCGTTATTTAAAGATTTAATGCCCCAAATACATCGTTACCTCGAAGAAATTATGTTTCCTCTTTGAGATAATGAACATGAAATATCTTGTCATGTTTCCCTTCTTTTGCGGTTTAATGGACACTCAGAGACAAATTTGTTGATTATTTGTAATAATGTTATAGTCTTCACAGTTAGCATAACTTGGTCTGCTAAACTATAATCTTGAATTCCTATTTTTCCATTTTATTAAGCTTGTCTAAATGACCTTTGTTGTAAACCGCTACAAATCCTGATTATTATTATAATTCATTCCTTTGGGGATATAAATACATTTGGTAAATTAAATTACTACAGACTCCATTAATGGTTTGTGGATTAATATATCACATGGCCTCACCATAATAGTTTGATTTTTACCCATGTAACATCAAGAATATGTTATTTCAGTACTCAATTTTGAACCTACGTGTTTCTTAACTTCCTTTGATTACTGAACTAAAATCAATGACATGAATAGAAAATATGGAAAATGTTTACATTGTTTGCCCACATACATGATTTATTACCTTCTTTATTTTCCATCTCTTTATTTCTTTTCTTTCTGTTGGTTTCTAGGTAAACTGAGAAATTATATTTTCTACTTACTCCTTTTTCTTTGTTTTTCTTGTTCAGAGTGGTTGCATCTGGTCTGCTATACTTAGTTCAAGAGTGATTATTTTTCAGTTCAAGGTGACAATTTAATTTATTTTACTATGAATTGAATCAAATTTCCCAGGAAGTGTAGTTTTTAGGGACTTAACGTGCTCCATTGACCGCCAGAGTAAGATTCGATAGTTAATTTATTCCTTTTGTGGAGTAGCATGTCGACAGCCTTCGGGTTTGCAGTGAATTGCTCCTTTAGGAAGGGATTTTAGAACTGGAGTTTCATTGTAACATCAATTAGATTGAAGAGTATTATATAAGCAAAGATTGCTTGCATAGCTCACAGTGACAAGAACAAGCATTATTCTGAAATTCTGTCTTCAGACTTACTCAGTAGACTTCCCGCGGGAATTTGGAGCTAACATTCCTGTCCTCTTCAGGGAATAAGTAAGGGTGTGAGACTGGATTTAATGTAGGAATCCCTGAATGAGAGATAGAAATTTTCCTGAGAAGGATGGTAAAATCTGGAATACTTCCAAAATATGGATGGAGAAGTAATTTGCCATGTTAAAAGACTCTCTTGAACAAGGAGAGGTATACACACAACAGACACACAAAAGGAGTTGCAAGAGGTGTGAATTTATCATCCCAACAGAATGCTTCTAAGGATCCTCTAAAATTGATATGCCTGTTTAGCCATAGAAAGTCTTACTGCATAGAGTTTTTGCCTATATTTCTCAGTGGAATGAGGATGTATGTGATGCAATGAATGGAACTGATTGTAATTCCAAGGCCCATCAGACTTCCAAGTGTGCATATCCACTCAGATGAAGCAATATCACCATTTCTGTATTCCACGTGGACCTATGTCCCCTTTGCTGGTGCACCCTCCTCTGATCAGGACCCCAATCCTACGCATTAGGGGCTCTTTTCACTTGATGACATAATCGTAGCCCAAATATCTCCAGCATTTCTTGGGCACATAGAAGAAAGGATTCACTAATTATACTAATTAGAGTACTAATTAGGGCTAGTTGCAATGACCCTTTCCAGCATGCCTACTGTTGCAAACAGAAATCTCAGTATGGGGATCCCAAATTTAAACTTAGGCTCTAATGACCCTGAATTAAATACAAAGTGGAGTTAATTTAACTGAATATGAAACATAAATCCACACCAAACCATACATCCTATGAAAGCTTCACAAAGGAGACAATGTTGCCTATTTTGGTTATCACCGACCTTTGCTTGATTTCCTTTCATCCTGCTGAACCTGTGGGGCAGCTGTGGGAGGGAGAAACGCTTAGGACCTGAGGTAGGAGACCTGGGTTTGAGTCCAGCTCTGAAACTCATTCTTCCTGCGACCTTCGGTATGTCACTCAGACTTTCAGAGCCTCGCTTTCCTGACCTGTCCCACAGAGACTAAAACTCTTTTAGCATTGGATAGTTGGGAAGATTAAATGATTAAAAAGATTAAATGAGATGTTACATGTGTACAAGTTTTTGCAAACTATAATGTCTTCTAGTCATGTGAAGAGTATTAATAAATATTATATATTGCCATTAATTTATATCTTACAAGATATTTTGATACAATTTAGGAGATATTCTGATAAAAGTATATTATGATAAAATTTGGGAGAGAATCTATCAGATTTATTTCTTTCAAAGGTGTCCTGTGTGCCTATAGTGGTAAATAAGTAATGATGATAATAAATAAATCCAGGAATTAAGTATTTATGTATATAATACTTTACAACTTCATTTGGTGGAACATCTTTCATGCCAACTACATCCCCAAACAGATTACATTCAATAAAGACTTACAGTGATAAGCAATAAATACCAGCAGTGAGAGACAGACATTGAGATAAACAGGCAGGTGGAAAGTGCTTTTCAGCTAAATTCTGAAAAGAAATGAAGAATTTAGGGGTGAAGAGACCCAGGAGAGATGTCACAATAGGCAATAAGGTTCTCACACTCAATTTTCTTAGCGAAAGGCCTGAGGCACAAACTACCAAGGCCTTGAACCTCTTCCTGGGTCATCTCACCGGCAACATGTCTTCACTGTGGGACAAAAAGAAAGATATTAAGTCCGAGAGAGGTGAATTCCAACTTCACGGGAATTAAGCAGAGGAAGTTTTGCTTTGATCTATATGGAACTATGTATTGATGTTTTATTCCCTGTATTACACCCAAAAAGTGCACCTGTGAAGTTTATCACTGAAAATCAGCTGGAAATCTGATTTGAATGGGTTATTGCCATGGAACCCAGAAAGCACGAGACGGAAGTCTCTCTTCTCTCTCTTCTTAAAGTTGTTCTTTAGAAATTTTAATTTTTGTAAAATATTTTGTATTAGAGACAGAACTACATCACAGAAAATCCTTAGAGTAGGCAATTTAAAAAAAATCTCATATTTTTTTTTTTGGTGAGGAAGATTCATCCTGAGCCTACATCTGTGCAATCTTCCTCTATTTTTGTATGTGGGTCACCACCACAGCATAGCTGACAAGTGATGTAGGTCCATGCCCAGGATCCAAACACGTTAACCTGGGCCACTGAAGCGGAGCACACCAAACCAAACCAGTACGTCATGGAGCCAGGCCCCCAAAATCTCATATTTTGATTTAAATATGCACTGTATGCATTTTTCAGCACACTTACCTTTGGAGGACTCTCTAAGCTGCTACTAAGAGGAGTGTATTTCTGTATCTCGTACCTGCTGAGGTTGGGAGAAGGTAAGAGTGGGGAAAGGTGAGAAAGCTTAAAGGCTCAGGAAAGGTTGCTTGTACGAGAGATTTGATTCAGAGAACCTGAAGAGTGCATAAGTAACAGTTACTGTATTTTCTGTTCATAAAGTGTTTTTGTTGTGGTTGGTTTGGTTTGGTTTGATTTGGTTTAAAAGCAAACTAATGCCCTCCAGTGAAAGATGACCTTACAAACCTGTCTGAAACCTTGTTACATCATTTTATTTTGAGAGTTGTAGATGTGGTTCAACATCAACAGGGCATCTTTGGCTAGCTGGGCACATATTGACAGCTTCAAGGAGGGCCACTAAAGTGTCTTTCATGATGCTAAAACTGCCTCAAAATGAATAATTTATTTTGGAAAGTGTATTAAGAATAAAAAGAGAAACCTAACCTAGAAGTGTTGATATGAGGGGAGACTGTATGTAAAGGAATGATCAGTGCTGAGTAGCTACAAGCACAGATTGGTTTCACAGCTGCTTCTGACATGGCCAATAAGAACAGATGAAGAATAAAAAGAACTAGTCAAATCAAACAGCCATGAGAAGATTGGCTCCTTGAGGGTAGGGCTCCTGTCGAGTTGCATCCCTAGCACCTAGAATGTGGTAGGCACATGGTAGGTGCTTACTATTTCATAGTAAAAAAAAATGAATATGTATGAATAAATAATACATATTAAGAAGACAGTGGCTTCCCTTTTGTTTTTTCTGATTGACTCTAGATTATTTGACCCTCATGACAGAGGTTGTCTTTTGTAAAATCTCCTCTATTTTCCAGTTGTTTTCTAGGTAGATATTTCTATTGGTGGTGTTCTTTATAGACTAATAGGTGCAGGAGAGACGCCTCAAGGGACAGAGTGATCTGAAGTCGTTACGTTAAAAAGGTTTCCCAGGCAAACAAGAAATGGCCTGGAGTCTGCTCCTGGTTACAACTTGAATCATTTCACACCAGCTGACTGCGGAAATTCATCTGAATGATGAAGAAAATACTTTAATCAGGACTTCATGATATTACTTTTGCAATTTGGAGTTCTGAATTGAAACTAAGATCATGGAAGATTTATCTGCAACTTCAGCCCCCCAAATTCTAGTAAATCCAAGAGAGGCTATGGTGCTCCAAGGGGGGATGAGTTGGAAAGGCCTAGGTCAGGCAGGGAATCAGGAATACCAGAGATTTGGGCGTGTGTGGGTGGGGAGTTTGAGTCCCGGAAAATTAAGTTCTAACAGCTATTGAGAGTTTGGACTAAGGCTTGGAAAATGGTAAGGCATATTAGAGGTTAAAGATTGATGGCAATCAAGGAGTAGAATCACACCATGTGTTTGGAGACCAGGAAATCAAGCTGACTTCAGAAGTCTATGGTTTTAGATAGAAAAGCTACAATAGTCATGAAGTCAATCAAGGTGAGAAAGAGCTTGCAGAAAAGGCGATTAAGATAGATCAGGGACTGGATTCTAGAAATTAGATAGGCCGAGAGGATAACTGCACCTCTCAGAAAATAGGACTTGTCTATTTATTTATACGTAGGGATTATTGGACTTAAAGACTATTTTCTTCTTGCCAGGGGTAGGAACTTTCCCAGCACTGTGGGTACACACAAGGTGGGGGTGGATCCTTCCTGCAGCGACCTGCGTTCGTCTGAGACCTGCATAGGAAAGTGAGAAGTCCCAGAATGTTCGTGTGTGTTATCCTGTGGGCAGATGATCACATTTCTCAGCTCAGAGCGAGCACTGAGAGTGGGAGACTGGGAAAGGCATTGCTGCTGAAAGAGAGGAAAAGCAAGAAATGACGAAGATGACATTACAGAGTGATCTATTCCAGGGGCAACTCTGGATTGCATTTCTTGGAAATAAACACAAAGACCTTTCAATGTGTGCCTTCTACCTTAAAAGAACAGAAACACAATTGATTCTCCCCAATCTAGACACAGGACAGGTGTCCTGAGTGAGATACCCGAGAGGAGTTAACCAAAGTCATTTTCAGGTTTACTGGCCCAGGAGTCTAAATGAGTGTGGCATCTCTCTCTGCTCCCTGAATAACACTCAGATGCTCCTCTGTGGTCAGGTTGACCAACCCAAACGTCCCAGAGGCGAAACTGCTTCTTTGGTGATGTCTATACTGTGATCTATAACCTCCATACCACCATCATTTCTGTGTTTTTTTTTTTTTTTTTAAGATCTTATGATAACACAGCGCATTTGAGTATGCTTAAAGTATTCAAGTGGTGCTACTGGCTATAATTAAATTCTTTCAGCCTTTCCATTACAAATTCTTCTTTCCAAAGTTTAATATCTCAGAGAATTCTAATCCCACTGGGCCAAACTTGGTATAGAAATTGTCAGCAGGAATGCAAATTTTTCTGCTCACCCCTAAATATTTCCAATCAAACAAATGTTTTAATCTAGTTATAACATAGGTATAAGGAAATAGATTTCAGGGACTTTTGAAAGACTAAAAGAAAAAAAGTAATCTACACATAAACTCTGAGAGAGAAATGTACAAGAATGCAAAACTTATCTAGTTTTTGGGGTGAATGGGCAAATATTGAATAGTTCCAGAATCAGAGAGTTTTTACGTGGGTTTTTTTTAACCAAAGTCAATATTTAACCATGAAACAAACTGAAAGCATATTAGTTGTTGGTTTGGGCTTTTGGTTTTTATTTATTTTTTTATTGAAGAAGATTGGCCCTGAGATAACATCCATTGCCAATCTTCCTCTTTTTGCTTGAGGAAGATTGTCCCTGAGCTAACATCTGCGCCAGTCTTCCTCTATTTTGAATGTGGGATGTCGCCACAGCATGGCTTGATGAATGGTGTGTAGATCTGTGCCCAGGATACCAACCTGCAAACCCTGGGCTGCTGAAGCAGAGCGCAAACTTAAACACTATGCCACCAGGCTGGCCTCTTTTGGTTTTTATTTTTAAAGAGAGATGTTTGTTACTTCTGTGAAAATTTAAGATAGTCAGTTGATTCCAATATCTTTATCTGATTTGGGCTATAATGGAAATATTTCCTTCTTTTCCTTTCTTCTCTGTGTCTTGAAGCCAAATGAATGAAAATCATTCGTGATATTATTGGTTTATAACAAAGTTATTATAATAAAAAAATTATTTTTATTTTTTATTGTGGTAAAAAGTATATAACATAAAATTTACCACCTTAACCATTTCTTTTTTTTTATTTTTTTATTTTTTATTTTTTGTTTATTGCAGTAACATTGGTTTTTCACATTGTAAAAATTTCAGGTGTACCTCATTATACTTCTGTTTCTGCATAGATTACATCATGTTCACCACCAAAATACTAATTACAACCCATCACCACACACATGTACTGAATTATCCCTTTTACCGTCCTCCCTCCCCCCTTCCCCTCTGGTAACCACCAATCCAATCTCTGTCCCTATGTGTTTGTTTATTGTTGTTATTTTCTACTACTTAATAAAGGAAATCATACGGTATTTGACCTTTTCCCTCTGACTTATTTCGCTTTGCATAATACCCACAATGTCCATCCATGTTGTCACAAATGGCTGGATTTCATCATTTCTTATGGCTGAGTAGTATTCCATTGTGTATATATACCACATCT
>JAQQSS010002808.1:0-12811 GCA_028646465.1 Rhinoceros unicornis | reverse complement strand
CAGAATTTTGCCCACGACAGGGAGGGAAGCAATGGAGAAAAAGGGAAGCAGTTCATGAGAAAACTTGCAGGGTTCTCTGCAGTTGGGGGAATAATCTGAGGTGAGGCAAAGGCCCAGGGCTTCACGACCTGTCTCAAAACCCAACACTGAGGGAGCCTGGGACACAGGAACATCTGTCCCAACTGGCTACAGGAAATTGAGTTCCTTCCACTTGACATGCTTTTGTTTGCAGGCAACAAGAGCAGCACAGCAAGACTCTACTGCAGAGATTTCCCAGGACAGCTCAAGGGAGTCCGCAGACGAATTGGCAGGAATTGACAGGGTCCTGTGACTACGTGAGGGTGAGTCTCCCCTGGGCCCCCCTCTTGTTCTCTTCGGGGTAAGCCCAATCTGCCTCAACCCCCTTTGGTGTGAGGGAACTCTTCAATTCCAGGCCAACCAATGGAATTGGAATTGAGATCTTTCCAGATCTCATTGTTCTTGCTCTTTAGGATTTGGCACTACTCCTTGCATGTCTGCCAACAAGATGCAGGTGGGGGATGTGGAAGTGGTTTCATCAGAGGCATCCACTAGGTGGAATCCTTGATGTAAGAGATAGCTTTGCAATGGTGGTGCACACCCCCAAATTGGTCCTCAACACTCCTTACTCATCAAACTGCCTCCAAAACAGCAGGAGCTTTGCACATTCCCTAGCAAAACCTAGGAAAGAGCTCGTTTCCACTTCCTTCACGAGAGACATTAGGAAGAACCTTTGGATTTCCCTACCTGAGGCAAACACGTAGCAAGGTGACGGTGCAGTTTGTTTGCTCCTGGCCACCACGGAGGTTGAGTCCCTCATCATTTTGAAATTCAACACCTGAATATCTCATACTATTCAATTTCAGGTTACAAGTTCTTGATTTTACATATTTTATTGGGTTAGCTGTAATTTCTTTCTCTTGATGAGGACGTTCTAATTTGAAGTCCTTGTGTGTTTTTGTGTTGTCTTTCAGCAGGCAATCAGGCCAATGCCCCTCTACAGAGGCGAGAGGAAATCTGCACTGGGCCTCAGTATCACTTGTAGGCCACCTTCAAAGACATCTGACATGAGGACCAGTGGACCCGCAGTGTCTGCCATCCAAAGACCCGAACTGAGCCTCTTCTCACCTCGTGGAATTCAGAATGGACAGGAAGTGACTGTCCCTGACACGCCTCACGCAGCATTTAAGCACTGTGCCCAGAATCCTACCCTCATTGTCCAGCTGAGGGAAAAGAAGCCCCATTTTTCCTCCCTGGAAGATCTCCAGGCTCCCTCGAAGACACATGGCGTGGGCCACACCCTCAACCCCCAGGCACAGGCCATGTATCTGGATGTCAACTCCTATGCCAGCCCACAGGCTGCTGGATCTACTGTGGAGTGGGATGTCAAAATCAGCATCAAGGCACAAGGCAAGAGACGTACCCAGGGCCCAGTGCAGACTTTCCAGACCCTCCCAAAGAAACCGAGACTCACTCCCTTCAAGGCCCTTAAGAAGAGCACTCAGAGACCACATCTGTGGGGTTTCCAGACTCCCCAGCCTCCACCACGGACAATTGGACGTAGACCCACTGCGGGATGCCAGGTGACCAGAAAGATGCACATCCAGGGGAAAAGCATTCACCTCCCGCCTCCACACACCAGACCTCAGCTGAATACCACCCAGTGCTTCACAGTGGCCCATCACCCAGCACTGAACAGTGTCCCGGAGCAGCCCCTCAGAATGCTCTTCAGGAGATTAGACAATGGCTGGTGGAGCTCCAGAGTCCTTACTGCTCCCTCCTGCCTTCCAGCTGAGAAGCCAAGCCCACCTGGGCAGAGACTTCCCACACTAGAGACTCAGTGGGCCACTGTGCCCGTTTCCCACTGAGTGTCCTGGAGAATGACCTCCAGCTTTCCTCTTCCTCTGAAGAGAATGACTGGGAGGGAGACACCTCCTGCCAAGGAAGACATATCCTCCTGTCCCAGGAGTCCTGGAACTGACCATCGAATGAGGAGGAGAAGTCACAAGGACCAAGGATTTTCTTGGGAATCAGCCATTCCCCATCTCTGCTCTGGGTAAACATGGTGGAAGCCCAGACGATGCTTGAGGCACACACAGGCAAACACTGTTCTCTTTCATGATGGAAACAGAAGTGACGATTCAAAGGGCGCTAATCAAACTGGAATAGGAAGTTGTATTACACTGAAATCCATTTGATACTACTGAGACCAATTGCACGGGTAAGGTCTCAACTAAAAGATAATAGGAAATTAATCTGTATCTCTCCTCCGATTTCAGAATTTGGGGGAAATGGCTAAAGGGCTCAAAATAGTCCGTGGCAAATTGTAAAGAGTTCCCTGTACCTGGCATGAGATATTTTGACTCTGTGGGGTTATTTCTGTGGAAATCCTGCTGCGGGATATTCTCATGGCTTTGTTCCTTTGGGTTATTAAATGTTATTAGAAAGTTGTGTTTATAATGTTCTTTTGTTATTAATAAAATTCTCCCAAAAATGACCTCTGGTACACACTTTTGATTTCTAGGCAGGCAGACCATTTAAAAAATTTCTTTGACTCATCCAAGTTCAAGTGACTGGGTGAAGCAATGCTTGGCTGGACCCAGGGCTTATTAGAAACACAGATTCTCAGGCACACTCAGCCCCACGGCATCATTACGTGCATTTTGACAGTGAGCCCCAGGGAATCTTAGGCAGATTTCAGTGAGACAAGCGTGTCTGCACACTTATGCAAACCGTGGCCCACATGGGACTCAGGGCAGTGTGGTTAGTAAATACCTGTGCCTGAAGCCTACTGCAAGAGATGCCAATTGAGGGTGTGTTTATTTCAGGCTGGTCACTGGGAGCTTTGGAAATCTCCCCAGGTGATTCCGGTGGGCAGCAATGTTTGAGATCCACTGGAGGTGGTGAGCAATGATTTCACCTAAGTCACCTGTGGTCTCCATTTTCTAATGCGGGAAAAGCTCTGAGTAGGATCCAGAAAAATCCCGTGCCTCGGTAAGGATCATTTCCCTAGGATGCACAAATGACTGCTCCTACCTCCCTTTAGGACATCCTTTGGCGAGTTCTTCTTTCAGGCTGCAGGATTCTGTGCATTCCATCCCTGATACCTTCATCTCAGGCGTCTAGCCTCCAGAACTGCAAAAAAATAAATGTCTGTGGTTTAAGCCACTCAGTCTGTGGATCTTGTTATTTCACCCTGAGCAGCTATACCAAGTACAAACAATAACACCTTAGGAACATTAGCACATTGCAAATGTGAATGCCTGGAATAACTTATAAACACACACACACACACACACACACACAGAACATATCCCAGGATTCTTTATCTCTCTTTTGGAAAGACTAACACAAATGTATCCCCACCATCCTGATTCATTTGCAGCCTCAACATATTTCTATATAATCCTAAGAATTAAGCATGTTTTAGGTGTTCTGTAAATAGAAATCATTGAAAAACATCCACTAGTCTCTCTGGAGGACAAGCGTGACCACACCCTAAACCCTTAATCCAATTAAGTGTTTTAGTTGATTGGTGGGTCTGGTACCTGATTGACTGGGTGGAGGGAGCCATAAAAGGGCTGAGGAGTTGGGCAAGCCTGTAATTTGGAGACTGTCTCAGGGAGGGAAGCATCCTCATCGGAAAAAAAAAAAAAAGGTGACTAAAATAGAACCAAATTTCTGGAGCCAGACAATTTGTAAAAGGATTTCAAATTTCAATAAGAAATAAAATGGGGCTGGCCCCGTGGCTTAGCAGTTAAGTGTGCACGCTCTGCTGCTGGCAGCCCGGGTTCGGATCCCGGGCGCGCACGGGGGCACCGCTTCTCCGTCCATGCTGAGGCCACGTCCCACATACAGCAACTAGAAGGATGTGCAGCTAGGACATACAACTATCTACTGGGGCTTTGGGGGGGAAAAATAAACAAATAAAATCTTTAAAAAAAAAAAGAAATAAAATGTGTTCTTAAAAAATGTGCAGCTATCCCTCCTTATCTTTATGAGGCTATACTTTTTATACTGAAAATGATGCAAGAGGAACATGGGGAGACGAAGTTACCTCTTGCAACCAGAGGAATCTATTCAGGCTCTGTGCTCTTCCCAGAAATTCTGTATCAACTGTCTCAGACAAAATGCTGCCTTTGAGAATCTAAATGTATTTAGGCTTTCTCCTTTTCCCTTTTCTTCTTTTCTCTTTCATTACCAAACAATTTGAAGTGTTGTATACATTTTTCTGTCTCCACCGTTTTCATAGCCTGTTTGCTTCTCAACCTATGGAAATGTCTTCTACTTTCATCATATCACTGGAATTTCTCTTAGTAAAGAGACCAGTGACTACTTAGACACTTATTAGTCACTGTTCTCTTAATTAAGACACTGGGGCCAACCCCAAAGATCAGCAACCATTATTCATCCTCTTGGCCCTTTCTGAAACATTTCACAAGGTGATCCATCACCTTCTTCACTTCTCTCTCCTTTGCCCCGTAAGGACTTTGGTCTCTGGCTATTTTTCTTCCTCTTTTTCATTCATTCTTGTTCTCCTTTGTTCTCTCTTTGCTGGGATTGCACTCACCATTGTTTCTTCCATCTTCTTGTTATGCAGTTGTCTCTAAATAATCCCATCCACTCCCCTGCTTTCAACTCTCACCAGTGGACATGGGACTACCTATTTTCCAGCTTTTCTGGGCTCTGAGCCCTACTTCTCTACTCCACTCTGTGATATTGTGCAGAGATTCTGCAAAAGACATCTGCAAAACTCCTTGGCCAGTTAGATTCCTGTTAGTGCCTTTAATGAAGGGAGCAGTATTACCAGTAGACTGGAAAATAAGAAGAGGTGTGAAGGCATCTGTTCCCATTTTCAGCTACAGTCAGCAGGACTCCAACGGCAGCAGGTGGTTGGCTCCAGGCTGGAGCTTCTTCTGGCTTACTCTGCAGCCTCACCAGGATCCCTCAAAGGAACCAGCAGCACCCAGGCTCTATCCCCTCGTAGTGAGAGGACTAGCTGAGCTATGGTCTGCTTTGCTGTGCACTCTGGCTACCCACACCCCTGTTTGGTCATGTCTCCACTTCAGAAGCCTGAACACCAGCTACAGGGTGGCTCCACCTCATTTGTCTGAGCCTCAGTCATAGAGCACTCCTTCCTTAAAATTTTAAGCATCATTTATGTACTTCACCTGACTTAGAGGTCTGAGCAACAGCTAGACTGTGTCCTCATCTCATAGGCCCAGACTCGAGCTGCATGTGGCTGATCCCAGAATTTTGAGCACTAGCCTCCTGGTAGCACCTTTTCCCTTTTAGGTCTGGAGGGGATAACTCTCTCCTATAGTCATTGATCTCTGTGCCTTCTCAACCTTCTAGTACCTGTGTAACCAAGCCTTCCATTGCATTCCCTCCATTTCAAATATCCAGTGTTGTTTCTACTTACTTGAATTCAGCTTGTCTGATAAAAATTCTACATTTTACTTCCAACTCTAACTTCTTCCTAAAGTTTATTAGGCTACTGGTCTTCTCTAAATGGATTTCTGATAGGCACTACAAAAGTAACTTCTCTTTGGGCCGGGGCAGTGGCGAAGTTAAGTTCGCATGCTCTGCTTTGGCTGCCTGGGGCTTGCAGATTCAGATCCCAGGTGCAGACCTACATACTTCTCATCAAGCCATGCTGTGGCGGCGTCCCACATGTGAAGTAGAGGAAGATGGGCACAGATGTTAGCCCAGGGCCAATCTTCCTCAGCAAAATGAGGAGGATTATCCCTGAGATGTTAGCTCAGGGATAATCTTCCTCACAAAAAAAAAAAAATGATAATAATAAAAACTTCTCTTTATTGTAATTTATCACTTTCTTTCCAAAACTGATCTTTGTTTAATGTTCTAGATCTTAGTAAATATTGTTATCATTTACTCAGACACTCAAGTTAAAATAGCTTACTCAGGAATGCTTATTTTCCCTCATAAATCTCACAATTCATTCATTACGTAAGTCTACTTATACTGCTCATTAATATTGTACTGTAATTTTTTCTTTGCTTCTCTCTCCTCACTAACATTGTTCTGGTTTGGGACCTCATCATCTTTAGCCTCTACTGATGTTCTGTCAAACTAGTTCATTCTCATTGCCAACAATGAGAACATTTACTAAGGCTTACTTTTAATTCTGGGATTGGACTTTGCATGGAATAAGGAATAGTTCCACCTTTTCATGTTGCAAAGGTGTACATGCATGCACACGTGCATACTCACACAAATACAAGCACCCCATGTGCGTTGTTCAACCACAAAATCTAAGATTCATACTCAGATTTACAAGAGTTCTTAGAACATTAAGTTAGTAGAGCTAGAAATAGCGTTGGAGATAATCTAAGTTAATGTTTCTAGAGGTAAATTGATTATACTCACCTGGGATAGTTCTAAAAATCAGTGCTCTGTGCCCCTATCTAAGACTTTCACACTGGGAACTCCTAAGCTAGGAATCTGAATTCTTAAAACGACTTTTCCAATCAAGTCTCCTGAACAGTAGTGTTTGAGAATTGTTGATCACTAAATAGAGTCGCATCTGAGATTCAAAGGCGACCGTTGTTCTGCATCCCACACCTCCAGTTAGTAGCAGAGATCAAGATTCAGAACTCATCCAATATCCTTGCCTTTGAGTTCAGTGACATTTCGTTGTCCTGTACTTTTCCATTTGAAAAGGAGATGCTGAGAAGAAATGAACAAACGGCTCTCCTTCTTGCTCAACTCCAGGAAACAGAAGCTCAAATTTCAATGGGGAAGACAGATATGTGTCCAGCAAACTGACTTACAATGTGGTGAGTTCTACAACCTGACTGGAGACCTATGGGAGTTCAGAGCAGGAGTGGGGGTGATCAATTACCACTGGAGTTATTGCAGTCTGGAGAGAGTTCACAGACAAAACGTCCTGTCACTGTTTAAACAAGTCAGTTTATCGAATTCTCCTAAATCACTTTACCTGAAACTGAAGAATTGTTGTTGATTAACTGCTCTTCTTTTGCCAATATATTGGTAGCTGATGTTCCCATTTGACAATTATTTCCATTTAAAACTGCCTCACCCATTATTTGGGGGAACTTAGCATCCAAAATAGAAAGGACTCTCTGTATTCCTTTGAAGGCCATTCTGCTCGAGGGACACTTCTGTCCCTGGATATCCTTAACAAGGTATTAAAATGTCCTCATTATCCAAACAAAGACACTCCATTAGCCCTACCGAGCTGCTGACAGAAATGAAGCCATCTGCCTGCTGTCTCTACAGACACCTTCACTCATGAGAACTATTGTCATTCTCCTTTGCCATTTCATTCCTTTTTGAACTCTCACCAGATAACAAACAAATTTGCATAAACCTTGGTAAGTTTAGAGAACCTAAGAGCTTGAGAGAATCCCACACACCAGACAAAATCTCCAGTACCTCTACAATGAGAAGGGGTCTCAAGGGAATGTGAATGATTGAGAGAATTGCAGTCACCTGACCCCTGAGTGATCTCTTCTGATTGTGTGAACCACAAGTCAGGTCAGGTAATGACTGACTTAGACGAAGTGTGGTAGGAGGCTTTCCAGGTGTCTGGAACCATGTCTGCTTTGTCACTGAAACTGAACACATCCTGGGTAAGAGACAATGGGGCATTTTCCTAATAATACTTTATCTCCAAAACATCTCTGATTGTGTTCTCTAAGAGTTAGTGATTCTAAGATACTAGCAAGAGAGAGCCATGACAAAGCTCTGTGAACCTTCAGAGACCCCCTATGTGACCTTTGTTACGCCCTGCTGGTCCTGGAGACAGAGGATGTCTCACTCCCATAGCTCTGAGCCTTGATAGCAAATAGATATCTGGCCCTCTAGGGGTCTAATGGAAGACATGGCAGAGGGGCAACTGGATGCTGCCCACTGAGAAAATGCTGGTGGCTTCCTGGAGGTCACAGGCATGGCTTCAGAACACTGGTTGTCAATCTGGCTCCTGCCTTCTTTGCATGGCACTCAGGCCTGAGAGCCAGCTGGCCAACTTCTGAAACCTGATGGGTATCAGGTAGTTTGCCAGCTGCAGGTCAGGGTCTCTCTAACTCCGTTCCTTAGGCCTCTTCTCCTGGGATGTGCACAGGAGCTCCCAAGTTCACCCCTGCCCTCCACCTGGTTGGTTTACTGTGCCATCAGGCTGCTTGGTTTTGCCTTATGGAATAATTTTCTTTATGAATATCTAGGACTCTGAGTCGAAAATACCCCGCAAACATGCTATTGGTAACTTGTCACTTACTTTTGGAATCTGTACTCTATTCCCAGATCTCCTTAGATTTGTTCTCATCACTAGTATTAATGTCATTGTGATCATCATCCTATCATTACTGCTGTTATTCAACGTCATTTCTGTTTTATGCTTGTTATTATGGATAATTTTGGTGGTTGTTATTATATAACGTTGAATACAGTTTCTCTATTCAGGAAGAGCGTACAATTTACCAGAGACCATTACTGATGGCTCCACAAAAGTCCTACGGACATGCTGAGGCTGTAGTGATCCTGTTTTACCACTTGGTCTCATCTTGTGGAGCGAGACTCTTGAAAGGTACCATGTCCACCTCCTGAGGCATGTACCCACCCGTGCTGGCAGGGAAGCCCAGTGGAAGGTGTCCCTAGGTTGGCTGAGCCTCTACAAAAATATACAAGATCCCTCCAGGGATCCTCACTATCTTGCACAGATCTGGAAGATCTAGGGAGGCCTCCTTGGCTCACTAGAGCCTGTAAAAATTTTCTAATTCCACTTGGGTGCCCTAGAACTGCTCTTGCTGTCCTGGAAAGACTGAAAAATGATTTACAGCTTCCTGAGAATCCTCAGAATTTTCTACCATATCTCAGAGCCTGGGACTCACCATTCCCAAAAAAAGAGGAACAATGAGGGAGTCCTAGGCCCATTGTAAATATTTTTTATCCCCTTACTGGCCCAAGAAACTCTGGTGCTGCACGGCAAGACGTGGATACGAAGACCTGCTGGCCTGAGCAAATGCAGAATTTTCTGTCTTCCATGAAACCTGGGGAATGCTTGTGCAGGCCAGTGTCAGCCCCTCTGGTCTGGGAGCCCCATGCAAGACACCTCCTGCAACCTCTTCTCTGAAATGCAAATCCAGGTGTCTGGACTTCCACAGGTATGGGTAGAAAAGATGGAAGAAGGTCAGCCAGGAGGTGCTGGTTTCCATAATGCTGGGGATTTGATGGATGTCACGTAATTCAAATCAAATTGTGTGTGTGTGTGTGTGCGCGCGTGCGTGTGTGTGCACGCGTGTATGTGTGTGTGTGTGTGTGTGTGTGTGTGTGTGTGAGTTAATGCAGATGTAAAAACAGGAGCTAAATGTTGACTACCAAACTTTCTACAGGACGACCTATATTTATTGGGTTTATTGTCCCCTTTTCCTTTATAGGTAATGTGTATATACATTATTTGCATCTTACCTAAGGTTCTGCTAAATTTAGAATCAAATGAACAATGAACTGATTTCATTTGAATAAATTATTTTGAAAAATAGAATGATGTCATAAAGGACATCTTAATTGGAACATCGTATTGATTTCATAAGGTTTCCATAACAAATTACTAAAAACTTGGTGGCCTTAGAGAAGAGATATGTATTCTCTTAGAGTCTGGAGGCCAGAAGTCCAAAATCAAGGCATTAACAGGGCCACATTCCCTCTGAAGCCTCCAGGGGAGAATCCTTCCCTGCCTCCCCCAGCTTCTGGTAGCTCCGGGAGTCCTCGGCTTAGGACAGCATAACACCAGTTTCCGCCTCCAACTTCAAAAGATCTCCTTCCCTGTGTCTCTGTGTCTCAAATCTCTCTCTGCTTTCTCTGATAAGGGTATCAGTCACTGGATTTAGGGCCCACCCAGCTTCAGAATGATCTCATATTCAGATCTTTTTAATTATATCTGCAAAGAATCTATTTCCAAATGAGTTTATATTCAAAGGTGCCTGGAGTTAGGGCTGCAGTTAACTTTTGGTGGGGAAGGGGATCACAATTTATCTCAATCTAGATGTCACTTCAGTTTATCTTACAGATGAGTGGTATGTCTCAAACTTCCCAGAAGCGAAGTCAGTGATAAAGGTGAGGCAAAGTGTTCCTCTAGTTTCTGGCCTCTGTTTAGCACAGTGGAAAATGGACTTTAGTATCTTCCCTTCCTAAGCCTTATTCATTTTGAGAAATATTTTTTGTTAATTGCAAATCTCACAATGCTTCCCACATTATTTATTGTCTAGTGTGGACTAATAATTGTATCAAGTATGAAATAAGTCTCTTATCCTTTCAAAAATATTTCTGCGGAGGGCCGGCCCCATGGCTTAGTGGTTAAGTGCATGCTCTCCGCCGCCGGCGGCCCGGGTTCGGATCCCGGGCGCGCACCTACGCACCGCTTCTCCGGCCATGCTGAGGCTGTGTCCCACATACAGCAACTAGAAGGATGTGCAACTATGACATACAACTATCTACTGGGACTTTGGGGGAAAAATAAATAAAATTATTAAAAAAAAAGATATTTCTGCGGAGATCGCCTGTTCTGAAACGTGGTCAACAGATACTGACATGTTAAAGCCACAGCTTAAATGTGGATGCATTATTCACTTGGATTTCCAAATTCCAACATGATATTGTATATAAATGGCACACCTGTAAAAAGAAATACACACTGAAACAAGAGAAAATAAACTCTATCTTGCTGCATAATTTCACAGAGGTAGCATTTAAAATTTGGCAAAATAGAACACTGGGTTTTAGATATGTACTCATATTGGGGTGGGATTTTCAGAGAAAAAGGCTTTACAAAGAAATGTGAAACCAGCCTCAGGATTTCTATTGTAATAGTTTGTGGGCCCACACCTAGGTAGACAAACGTTTCTAACTACCTTCATGATCATTACATATAGGAATCAAAATAGACAGAGATCTGGAAGTTCAGAAGCAAAAGCATTGGAGAGTAATCTTCTAAAAAATGTTATGAATCTACATAAACCCTGGCTTGTGGGTAAGGAATTCTGTCTACATGATATGTGAGCTCACTTTGGAAAATTATTACCCATATCATGGAAAACTGAATGTCCCACACTCCTTGACCTACTTGATATTGCTCTGGAAGCAAAGTGGATATTCATAAACTATATGCTTTTAAGTTGAAAACTGTTCATAAGATCTATCAGGAAAGAGTGCAGCAGAAAGGAGGGAAATTGAGAAGGCATTGGAATGCTCGTTGTTCCTCTGGGAGAGTGGCCTGAAAGGCAGAAATCTTTTTCACAAGTGTGTTATGAACTGAATTGTGTTCTTTCAAAATTCATATGCTGAAGTTTTAACACCTAGTGTCACTGTATTTGGAGATGGGGCCTCTAAGGAAGTAATTAAGGTTAAATGACGTCATAGGGTGGGGTCGAGATCTGACAGGATTAGTGTCCTTGTAGAGAGAGACAACAGAGAGCACGCTTTCTCTCTCTGTTTTCTTGTGCTCTCAAGTGACGAAAGGCTATAGGAGCACAGAGCAAGAAGGCTGCTCTCTGTAAGCCAGGAAGAGAAATCTCCCCAGAAACTGACCATAATGATACCTTCATCTCGGGCGTCTAGCCTCCAGAACTGCAAAAAAATAAATGTCTGTGGTTTAAGCCCCTCAGTCTGTGGATTTTGTTATGCAGCCTGAGCAGCTATACCAAGTACCAACAATAACACCTTAGGAACATTAGTACATTGCAAATGTGAATGCCTGGAATAACTTATAAACACACACACACACACACACACACACACACACACACACACATGCACGCACACATATATACACACACAGAACATATCCCAGGATTCTTTACCTGTCTTTTGGAAAGACTAAGACAAATGTATCCCCATCATCCTAATTCATTTCCAGCCTCAACATATTTATATATAATCCTAAGAATTAAGCATGTTTTATGTGTTCTGTAAATAGAAATCATTGAAAAACTTCTGCTAGTCTTTCTGGGGGATAAGCGTGACCACACCCTAAACCCTTAATCCAATCAAGTGTTTGTAGTTGATTGGTGGGTCTTGTACCTGACTGAGTGGGTGGAGGGAGCCATAAAAGGGCTGAGGACTCGGGCAAGCCTGTAATTTGGAGACTGTCTCAGGGAGGGAAGCATCCTTCTTCAACTTGAGGTCCCAGATGAGAAATCTTGTGAACGTTACTGCCAGAGACATGGAGACTGCTTCTCTCCACTGGGGGGATGATTCTCAGTTTAATGTTTTTCCAAAAGTCAAACCTTCTCAGTCAAATGTAAATGGTGCTGAAGTCCACTGGGGACACTCTCTACCTGAGAAGACATCACCATCATCACAGTCAGTTTGCAACCTGCGTGACGGTTTGGACCCTGTGTCAACAGGGCTGGATCCCACAAAGAAACTTCCTCGAAGTTGGAAGAGACCTTATGTGGTTGGCGCTGGGCTTCAGAATATGGGGAACACCTGCTATGTGAATGCGGCACTGCAGTGTCTGACACACACACCACCCCTGGCGAGCTATATGCTGTCCCAGCAGCACTCGAAAACCTGTCAGAATCAGAGATTCTGCACGCTGTGTGCTATGCAAGGTCATATTACCCGGGCCCTCTATCAGCCTGGAGGTGTTCTCCAGCCCCTGCCAGAACTGGTTACTGGCTTCCACAGACACCAGCAGGAAGATGCCCATGAATTTCTGATGTTCACTATGGATGCCATGCAGCAAGCATGCTTGCGTGAGTACAAGCACGTAGACCACCACTCTGATGATGACACCGTTATCCGTCAAATA
>JAQQSS010002807.1:0-12813 GCA_028646465.1 Rhinoceros unicornis | reverse complement strand
ATGGTGATGGACAAACAAGTGGGCACAAGGGGTGAAGGGAGACATATATATGGTGATGGACAAACAAAATTGTACAACCCAAAATTTCACAATGTTAGAAACCATTAAAACATCAATAAAAAAACAACAACAACAAAAAAATGTTTTAACAGACAGGCACTTATAAAAAACAATATAAGGAATACTCATGTACCCACCTATCAAATCTTAACATTTGCTTCCTATTTCATCCTAAAGAATAAACTATTAGAACCACAGCTCAAGTGCAAGTGTGTCTCTTTCGGATCTGCACTCCCTCCTTCTCCAGAGGTAACCTCCACCCTGAATTTGATGTCAATGTTTCCTATGCGTGCTTTTAAACTACTGCTCTTATGCACGTATTTACGAACACTGTATACTTTGCGTGTTCAAAATTTGTATATGTGTATCTATTTATATATCTATAAAATAGTGTACATACCATCCTGAAATTTGATTTATTTGCTCAATATTATTTTTTTGAGTTTTACCCATGCTGATAACATAGATCTAATTCACTATTTTAAAATGCTCTATGGTACAGTATTCCATTGCATAAATATACCAGTTTAAAAATTCGTTCTACTCTCAATGGACATTTGAGTTGTTCGTAATAATTTGTTATAACAATGTATCAGTCTTGCTCATAGCTTCTTGCAACACGTGTGAGGAGTGGAAATGCTGGGTCAGAGAGTATGAGCATCTTCACATTTACCACCTGTTGCCAAGCTGTTCTCTGAAGCCGCTCTACCAATTTACACACACATAAGGCATACTAAGAGTTACAATTTCTACACATCCTTACCAGTAGTGGTTTTGTCAGACTTTTCCATTTTTGCCAACTGGCAGGAGTGAGAAAGCTATCTCATTATTGTTTTTGTGTTTCTGAATGATTTGAAAAAAACCTTTTTCAATGCCAGATATAAATCTTTTGTCAGCTATACATGTTAAAATATCTTCTCCCAGTCTGTAGCTTATGTTTTTTTCTCCTTCTTAAATGGAGAAATATCACAAAAAGACTGTGTAATTATATATATAAATATATACTATGAGATATATATATATTATATATATAATATATATATAATTCCAACAGCTAGGTAAAGGTAGGAGCTGGATGTGTAATCTATTGTAGGGATAGTCTCACATCCCATTGAAAGGAAGGGCTGGATGAGCGCACTCATGATATTTAATACAAGGAAGCCCCAGTCTGCTTCTCCCCAACTACAGCCCCTTTCTTCCCTCCAGAGGGAGGGACTGCTAGTCCGAACTTTGCGCTTTTCTTTTATTTTTCACTATGTATACATATCTAAATACTATATATTTTTTGTTTTACCTATTTTTGAATTTTAAATAAACAATGTATTTTTGTGAGACTTGCTTCTCTCACTGTAAATTATATTTGTGAGTCTGCTTTATGTCATGTATCTTGTAATCATTTTTACCGCTATATAGCAGTGCTATACAGAATTTCATATATATTACATTTTTGCTTTTCTTTATTTAAAATATACAAATTATATGTTCACAATTTGTGTATTTACGTATCCTGTCCATCACAGAAGACACTCAAGTTGTTTCCAGTTGTTTGCTCTTACAGGCAATGCTGCCATGAACATTTACACACAGGCCCCCACTGCATAAGCACAGTTTATCTGAATATATACCAGGAGGCAGGAGAGCTGAGAATACATGTATGCTTTCTTTTCCCAACAAGTTTCACACTCCGACCAGCAGTGGATGATTATTTCTGTTGCTCTACATCTTGCCAATGGTCAAAAATGTCACACAAACTTATGGGGGCTGGCCTCATGGTGTAGGGGTTAAGTGCGTTCCCTCCGCTGTTGGCAGCCCAGGTTCGGATCCCAGTCACACAGCGATGCACCGCTTGTCAGGCCATGCTGAGGCCGTGTCCCATCTAAAGTGGAGGAAGATGGGCACAGATGTCAGCCCAGGGCCAGTCTTCCTCAGCAAAAAGAGGAGGATTGGCACGGATGTTAGCTCTGGGCTGATCTTCCTCACAAAAAAAAAAAAAAAGTCACACAAACTTTTGTTAACCTGGTGTGTACAAAATGGAATCTCTTTATAAGGGCAATTCTTTGATTGCTGCTCGTTTGGGTTTCTTTATTCATGAAATGCCTGTTCAAGATTTTTCCTCGTTTTCCTATCGGGTTATCTTTTTCTCATTGATTCATAGGCATTATTCATATATTTTGGATGTTAATCCTTTGTAGGTAATATACTTTGCTAATGCCTGTCCCAAACTTCTGGCATGGCTTTTCTCTCTCTTTGTAGTACCCATTGATGAACAGAAGTTTTTAACTCATAGTAGGCAACGTATCAATCTTTTCTTTATGGTTTGTGATTTTGTATTAAAAATCCCTTTCCACTCTGAAAACAAAGATATTTTCTTTTATTACCTTCTAAAAACCATATAGTTTTGCCTACCATATTTAGGCATTTAATCCCCAGAACTGATTTTTATATATGATGTAGGCATCCAATTTTTATACATGTAGGGATCCAATTCATCTATTGTCCCCAAACAATTTATCATCAAGTTTCTCTCTTCATCACTGATTTCCAATACCACCTTTGCCATATGCCAAGTGTCCCCGGCCTATTTTTGCATTCTCTATTATTTTCCACTGGTCTATGTATCAATTTCTGCACCAAATACCACACTCTCAAAATTAAGTTCTAAATGATATCTTTCTGAAATTTTCATTTTCTGTTTCTTGTGGCTTATCAAAATAAAATTTATTTTGCATGTTGATTTCATATTCTAGTAAACTTGCTAAATTCTATTTTTCCATAGATTTGTTGAATTTTCTTCACAGTCTACCATATCATTTGTAAATAGTGAAATTTTATACTTATTTCTTTCTAATCTTTGTATTTTTGTTGTTGCTGTTCTTGTTGTTCCTTACTGCACGGGGTAGGATCTAGAGCACAATGCTGAATAGGAGTAATTTAATGGGAATCCTTGTCTTATACCTTATCTCAGAAAGAATGCTTTCAAGTTTTCAACAGTAGGATGTTTGCTGTGGATGTCCTTTGTCAAGCGAGCCATGTGGACGGATATGTGGGGAAGAATCTAAAGAACAGCAAGTGTAGGGGATCTGAGGAGGGAGGTGCTTCGAATGTTTGAGAAACAGCAGAAAGGTCAGTATGGTTGTAGTAGGGAGAGTGAGGGGAACTGTGTTAGGAGATGAGGTCAAAAGATCAGAGCAAAACACTGGGCATGGGGGAAGGAGTGAGTGTGATTGTACAAGACAACATAGGACCATTGTAAGGATTTCCGTTTTTACTCTGAGTAAAGCCACCAGACAGCTTTCAGCAGAAGAGTGTCATGATCTGACTTACGTGTAGAAGTATCACAGTGCTGTTGTTTTGAGACTAGCAGGGAGGGGACAAGGGTAAACAGAGAAGGACTAATTAAGAGTCTTATTGGAATAGTACAGTTGAGAGACGATAATTGGCTTGAACCAGGATGACAGCAGTAGGGCTAAGAGGTAACCAGATTTGGGATGTATTTTGAAGGTAGAGTTAATAGTGTTTGCTGACAGTTTGGATGTGAGTATGACAGAAAGAGAGGAGTAAAAGATAAGTCAAATATTTTTGTCTGAGCATCTGGAAGAATGGAATGGCTACTTAGTGCGATGGGGAAGGCTAAGGAAGGAGTAGATATGGGGAGGCGAGATCACGAGTTTCGTTTTGGATATAATGAATTTGGACCTATTAGATATTTAAGTGGAGATGTCAAGTAGTAGATATCAGTTGTACATATGAATCTGGAGTTTCAAGAAGTCCAAGTAGAGATACAACTTTAATCATATAGACAGTATTTAAAGTTTGGGTCTGCACGAGATCACCAAGAGAATGCATGTAGACAGAAAAGAGAAGACCACCAAGGACTGAGTTCTAAGACTGAAGTGCTCTCTATTCTTTTTTCTTCTGTCCATCTGAAACCTATCTTTCAGGATTTTCTCAAAATTTCCCATCTGCTGATGGCCCCCCTTTCTTGTTTTCCAGTGTTGTTATGCTTTTTAAAAGTCTTTCATTTCAGTAGGATTTAATGCAAGAAGGGAAGTCACATGTGTCATCGGTTTGCTTTCTTGATCTTAGCTCCTCCAACACTGTTTCAGGCAATAACAAATTGACTCTATTTTCATAATCCAATACATATTCAACTCATGGATTGTAACACCATCAATAGTATTGAACCATATGAAATTGATGATATCCAGCCATTTTTGACCCAGAAAAATGGCAGTACCATATACATCAACTTATACTAATTATGGTTATGTGGAATAATTAAACATTAGAAACATATATATCGGAAAGTAACATTGAAGTGCAATAAAAATAAATTCATCGAAAATAATTTAACAGTGTTTCACACTTGCCTTTAAAAATCCTCCCTAGCCCTCGGAAATCCATTTGATCTGAGCAGTTAAACACGACCACATATTTTCCTAAACATCTTCCCATGTCTTTTGTGGTTTCTGTTTTGCCAGTGCCCGCGGGTCCTGCTGGAGCACCTCCCATGTTCATTCCCAAAGCCTGTGCTAAAGTGATATAGCACCTGCAAATGCGAATCAGATAAAGCATTGTGAATATGGGGCAACACCTGTTACAGGAAAGCACAAGCAAAAGTCCAGTGTCATTGGAATGGGCCTGTTTATTTTGGAATTTGAACAGCCCACATAAAAGAGACAGGCAACCAAACAAGGCTGGAGTACCTGGTATTCGTTAGAAGTAGTACAGTGACTGATTGCAAAAATTTCTTGGGACAAACTTCTCAACTCCTCAACCCTGACTTAAAACCTTCAGGCCTTCCTTCCATTATGATCACGATAAATCCTAAGTCAGAGAACCAAATAAGCAGTGGTATGCTGGCAGATGTTTAACAACCAGCTCTCCAGGGAAAAAAGTAAATCTGATTTTCATGTTTGCTGATTTCAGTGGTATAAATACTTCCACCAAGGCCAATGACAAGCTACCAACAGGAAGAGATGTGTGTAGTTGGCTCTCGCAAGCTGGTACGAGCCAACTCCAGCACACTATTGCAAATAAATCATTTTACAAAGAAACGTTTCACTCATTTAGATAAGTGTAAAGAATAATATAACAAATCTCCTCGTATCCATGACCCAGCTTCAGTTATATTTGTTTCAGATCTAAGTAAAACTTAGCACAGCTTCGTGAGACATGAAGCTTTATATGTAAACTTATCAACGAAAGAGAAAACACATTGACAAATTTATGCTGCAGTGACACTGGGCATACAAACGGAGGTTGGATGAATCAAGAGGAGGCTGAAGACGTAATGTGACTGTGTTGCAATTTTACGTGGAGGCAGCCCTATTTAAAGTAATGGCTGGGCCAGCCCCGTGGCTTAGCAGTTAAGCGCGCGCTCCGCTACTGGCGGCCCGGGTTCGGATCCCGGGCACGCACTGACAAACCGCTTCTCCGGCCATGCTGAGGCCGCGTCCCACATACAGCAACTAGAAGGATGTGCAGCTATGACATGCAACTATCTACTGGGGCTTTGGGGAAGAAAAAAAAGGAGGAGGATTGGCAACAGATGTTAGCTCAGAGGCGGTCTTCCTCAGCAAAAAGAGGAGGATTAGCATGGATGTTAGCTCAGGGCTGATCTCTCTCACAAAAAAAAAAAAAAAAAAAAAAAAAGTAATGTCAAAATTAATTGTTCTATGACCCAATTTAAGGCAATTCTACAACAAGTGAATTCTATGCACAGCATATGGAACTGGGTGTTGTGGGATACATAAAGATGAAAAAGACCCAGTTCTTGTCCAGTGTCACACACTGGAAAGAACTGTGAGAGGATCTGTCATCGGCTGACTCTTCAGACCCGGCCAAGAAACTTCACTTCAGGTATCCATGTCCACATTTGAAAAACTAGGAGACTAAACCAGACAATCTCCAAGGCTCCTTCCTGCTTTGCAATTCTAATGACTTCCTTTATGGTTCTAGAGATATTTTTCCATCTTGCAACCTAAAATTCATTATGAAATTATTCATAGTCAACACTCTAGCTTGCTTTTATTCTTTTATCTTTTTCTACTTCATAAAAATTTAATGTACATATACATTTAAGTAACAACTACGGTTATTTCACTGTTAGACTGACTTTGATGAGCTAGTATAGACCTAACACGACAGCAATATGCTTTTTTATTTCAAATGCAATTTTAAAGCAATTTTAAGCATGTTATTTAATTACAAAATCTAATAACAAAAACTGAATTTTCTACCTATCTGTTAATGGAGTGATAACAAGACGATCAGTGCATCCCAGAAATTCATTTTGGTAAATAAAATCAACATCTGTAATAGACACCACAGTTTGATCCAAATCTTCCTTAAAATAAAATCTACTCTGTTTTAGCCATTCAAAATCAGTAACAGATCTGATATGCATTTTTACCTAAAAACATGAAATACAAAGAGATTACATACTGAATTGCAATAGCATAAAAGACAAGCATATGGGCAGTTTTTATTCACTCATCCATGAACTGATCCTCATTCATTTAACATATATTTATTGAGCCCCTTCTTGAACCTGATACTGCTGGGTGAACAAAGACAGACATGGTTCTTGCCTTCTAGAGCTGACAGAAAAGGACCAAAGACAAACAGATAAACAAGTAATCGCAATTAAGTATGAAAAGAAATTCAGAGTTCATGAAAATACATAGCGGGCCGGCCCCGTGGCTTAGCGGTTAAGTGCGCGCGCTCCGCTACTGGCGGCCTGGGTTCGGATCCCGGGCGCACACCGAGGCACTGCTTCTCCAGCCATGCTGAGGCCGCGTCCCACATACAGCAACTAGAAGGATGTGCAGCTATGACGTACAACTATCTACTGGGGCTTTGGAGGGGGGGGAAAAGGAGGAGGATTGGCAATAGATGTTAGCTCAGAGCCGGTCTTCCTCAGCAAAAAGAGGAGGATTAGCATGGATGTTAGCTCAGGGCTGATCTTCCTCACAAAAAAAAACAAAACAAAAAAAAAGAAAATACATAGCAAGAGGACCTAACCTAGTCTAGGGAGTCTGAGAGGAGGACTCAGAGAAAGAAACACCTAAACTAAAATCAGGATAAATAATAGGAATTAGCCAGGGAAATGAAACAAAAGGGGTGATGGAGGTGTGGCACAGCAAAGTGTTCTAGGCAAAGACCCACAAGATCCGGTTGGCGTGTTCAAGAAATGAAAAGCATTTCAGTACAGCTGAGGCATCAGGACTCTGGAGAAAGAGTAAGAGTCGAGGCTTCCCTGGGCGTGGGAAGGGGACTGGGCATTGTTCTCATGGCAGTGGGAAGCCACTGAAGGGATTGAGCAGGGAAATACATCGTCCTGTATGCACATATGCCTGCCTACAACAGCACTATGGCCAAACCAATCAACCTACCGGGTCATCAGCATATACCAGTGGGGGAAGAGGTACTGGGCTCCCACCACAATGGATACAAGAGATAGAAACCAGGCAAGCACATTTAGGAGCAAGATCCCACCACAACCACATTCTGGGGTGCTTCATGACTTTCCATTGGCAAACTTGGAGAAACCCCAGTCTTGCCCACTCAGAGGAGTCAACATAGGAAAATGGCAAATGGTCCCCTTCACTGCTCTTAAACCCAGTGGCCCACTTCCAGGTCATTCAGCTAACACTAAACAGTGGAGCTCTGGCAACTGTACAATGTTCAGATCTCCATCTAATCAAGTCTCCATGCTATTTACAGTCTTGCTTTTTGTTGTTTCATTGTCCATTAACCTTCTTCCCCCTCCAGTTAAGCATTCTGGCTTCCCTCCTAAAGCACAGTTTGTATTCATCACCCTAAAAGAACTACTTTCAGGTAACATAATCCCATGCCACCCCCAGGAACTCTGCTAATGCAGGACCTGCAGCCATGGAGATGCAGTCAGCTAGCTACTTTCAACAATCCGTTAAGACGGTGAGGAGGACATGGAAAAGGAAGAAGAAAGAATAGCTAATATTTAATGAGTTCTTGCTGTATATCAGGCTGTTCTAAGCATTATACATGGAAAAATAAAATGAAAAATGTGCTGGCCACATGATCTCATTTTAGTTGAGATGCAAACTGACCACGAGTTCAATAGCAATTAGGACAAAAACAAAACAGTTTCATGGGTTTAATTGTGTATAGGTTTTTTTTTTAAATCCATTCTGTATATAAAGTAAAGATTTGCTCAGCACTTAAATTTAAAAGAAATTTCTTCCATGGGACTTCAGCTTTAAGAGTCAATGAGAGATGTATAGACAACATCTTAAACAGTACACTCTTAGCAGATACAGTAATGGATTCCACAGGAGTTGCTTGAGGTGGACTTCAATGAACGCCCAAGTATAACAGTAGTTGCAATGCAGTGAAAGCAAATCTGTAGAAGGCCAAAGAAATATGGTCTAAGTATGCAGCTTCCTGATGATTAGCCTGATCCAGAGATCCAGAGACAAATCCTAGGGCAGTGTTTCCTCACTTGGGAATCTTGTTGAAATGCAGATTCTGATTCAGTAGGTGTGAGGGAGGTGAGCAGGGGGAGGCAGCTGGAGATTTTGATTTTCTAACAAGCTCCCAGGAGATGCCAATGCAACTGGCTGGCATACAATACTTTGAGAAGCAAGGATCTAGATTCCAGGGGAATAAATGGACTGCATGTCCTTCAGTCTTCAATAAATATAACTTATGTGATCAGAACTTTTGATACAAGTTTGAAACAGGTAGCTTGTGACCATATTCTCTAAAAATGGGCCCCAAGTTGCTTGAATTGTGTGTCTCTAATAAAGGAAAGAGATATCTTTAAAACAAATAAAATAAAATAAAATAAAACAAATCAAATAAAATAAAATAAAGCAATGGTAGTTAAAGACAAAGAGAGTCAAATTGTGGTATTTCAAAACCTCCTGGGGCCCCTACCCTATAATGGATAACCACTGCTTTAGGAGAACTTGGTCTTGCTCAAGGCCACTAGTTAGAGTCTTATTTCCAAAGGGAATTCAAATACCACCCCTCTTACACCCTACAGAACCTTGCCCAAATCAAGCCCATGATGCCCTGTTGGACACTATCAATTGGACTAATAGCCATGAGAGTTATCTGAAGCTTGATTCTATTCGATCTGGATTTCTTTCCTAATCGGTCCATCATAACTCATGACCAACCCCACCTGTTACATCATGTCCCTGGTTATTTAGTTTAATGTAACGATTAGTCAGTTCACATCACATCAGTTGGTTCCAGACTTTCAGAATGCCAAATGTGAATGTCATATATGGTTGTTTATACCACCAAATATAGATATTTGTAGACACGGTCTATATGGACAGTGGTGAAAAAGCACCAAGTAGACAGAAGGTTCATATAAGTTAGGAAATATGTATAAGACTTAATTATTCATTATTAGGAGCACTAAATTATTAATTAATACATTAAATTACCTTAAATTAAGAAAAAAATATCTTACCAAGTCATCAAAAATATCTCTCTGATGCACATGGATGGTAATTAGAGTTTCAAACTTCACTCTTTCAAACTTGCTTAGGTCATGTGTTGTCTGACTAATTAGAGTATTCAGAATATCCAAAAATTTCTGATTTGTCACTTGCATGATTTTCCTGTCATCTTTTGCATTATTTAAAGCCTCTTCCGAATCATGTGTCCACAACATCTGAATTCCCAGAAGCCCAACCTACAAATCAAGCAGACAAATAAATTTGCCAAATATATAGAGCATATCTGCAATAACATTTGGGCGTCACTTATTCACATGAAGGAGAACAGGGTTTTACTCATTTTAAACTAAAAAAGAGACATGCATTTCTCCACTCCCAAAAGCAGGGGGGGCCCATTTAAAGTCCTAACTGTTGATATTTAACGATTTCAATGTAGATAGATAAATAATAATTAAAACAATGGCCACCATTTATGGAGCTACATGTATTTTGTGGAAGATGCTTAGGAAATTTTTCTATGGAGTGCCTGAGACCACCAGGTACCTCCATGAGAGAAAGATTTTTCTTTCTCAAGAAAAGCATATGGAATTAATAGACTCTTTGTTGTATATTTTTCTTTAGCAAGTTTTCTGAAGGTCTCTATGCATCTTCTAAAAAAGGTGTGCTGCCTGTCTCCTTTCTTGATCTCATGATCTCTCTAATATCCATATCATTATCCACATCTGCTTCTCTGCCTATATGTTTATCTAAAGTAGAGAGAGATAGAAAATGAGAAGGGGAGAAGCTTGTCCCTGTCTCCTGATGAAGGCATAAGGAAATTGTGAGTGAATGTCACCTTACCTACAATTTCTGCCCCAGAAAAGGGAGTAAAAGTAGTTAGAACTTGCCCCCTCCACCTCCTCGCTGCAACAGTTGT
The DNA here is from genome assembly GCA_028646465.1 of Rhinoceros unicornis. Lineage (NCBI taxonomy): Eukaryota > Metazoa > Chordata > Mammalia > Perissodactyla > Rhinocerotidae > Rhinoceros > Rhinoceros unicornis. Next base: position 2,379 of record JAQQSS010002807.1, on the reverse strand, counting down.
CCCTTTGGGAGGTTTGGTTCATCCCCAGAGTCAAGCAACAGATCCAAGATCGTCTGGACCAAAAAGGAGCCCCACATGGGGCAGAGGCCTGAAAGCAGTGTGTGTGGCATGTGGATACTGCGGGGCGTGGCACCGGATGCGGGTAAAGCCTCCCCTCCCCTTATCCCTGCCTCCTCAGGAACTTCCACGTTCGTCCTGCTAGAGCAGTGGCCAACCCTGGGTTCTGCAGGTGAAGACGAATGCAAGCACCTGGCTGAGGTGAGCAACAGGATGTAGAGGAAATAGCCCATGTCAGAAAGCTCGCAATAAGTAAGCCAATTCTGACCCTGACGGAAGGAGAAGGTGGCACAAGATAGGAAAAGCGAAGAGAAAAACTACAGAAACAGCAGTGGAAGGCTGTCTGATTTAAAGACAGACCCACCGACCCTGAAAAATCACCGCATAGTGGTATATTCTAAAAACTCATCTTTAAAATGACTATCTTGAGTCACCAAGAAAAGTTTAACTTATGTTTTTTACTCCGTTAAAGAAGGCAGGGGACTTGATGAAAACTAGAAGACATCTCATTAAAATAAAAAAATAAAAAAGAAAACAAAATAAGAATGCTCATTCTCATCAATATTATTTGATGACTGTAATAAGCACATTAAAAAATACTGGAAAGGAATACACTAAAATATTAACAGCCATCATTTTCAGGTGGTAGAAATATGGGAAAGGGAAAGGGAAATATTTCACCAATATTACTATAAAAGTAACTTATAAAAAATTTATTTAAAAAGTAATTTATAAAAAAATATTATTTTCACTTTTATGGTTTTTGACTTTTTCCAAATTTTTGAAACAAGGATACATTTCATTTATAACCTTAAAAACATGTTTTAGAAGAAGGCAGAGGTGAAATTTTAAACAATTTTAGATAACTTAAATTACCATTGTAGTGGGCAAATTTCAGTTACTTGAAAAAATTGCTTTAAAGAGTAACACGCATATATATATTCATTCAATGTATATATTCTATGTATATATTTATTCAATGTATATATTCTATATATATATATTCATTCAATGTCTACTCATTCAATAAATACATTACTCTTTAAAGCAATTTTTCCAAATAACTTAAATTTGCCCATTACAATGTTAAGATTTTTATCTAAAGTTGTTTAAAATTTCACTTCGTTATTTGTGTATATATATGTGTGTATGTATACACACTAAAGAAAATCCTGAAAGCTAGTCAACTTTCCTGCTCTACCCTGTTCAACTTCACCATAGCTTTGAACTTGCTCTTCAACTTTTCCACCTTTAACGCTAAGTCCTCTGTCTAAACTAGACTGAGCCTCTCCTTCAGAACATACAGGATGAGCAAGCTTTCCTGGAGGAGGGAGAGTTTGTTGAGTTAGTCTAAGGAGCTATTTTCTCAGTTTATCAAATTAAGTATTTTATAAAGCTTTACCATAAAGGTAATAATGCTAATAAAAACAAGTTTGCCAAAGATATTATGCAATATAAAATGTTGTATTATACTATATAAAAAATAATGATATTAAAATATTATCTCCAACAAAGGTTGATTCTATATCTGTAGTTAAGTTGTTTGAATAAATAATTTCCTGGGGCCAGCCCAGTTGCGCAGCAAAGTGCGCGTGCTCTGCTTTGGTGGCCCAGGGTTCGCAGGTTCAGATCCTGGGCACGCACCGACACACCGCTTGTCAAGCCATGCTGTGACAGGCGTCCCACATAGAAAGTAGAGGAAGATGGGCACGGATGTTAGCCCAGGGCCAATCTTCCTCAGCAAAAACAGGAGGATTGGCATCGGATGTTAGCTCAGGGCTGATATTCCTCACCAAAAAATAATAATAATAATAATTTCCTGTCATTTCAGCTGTCTCCACTGTGTGTGCAGTAATTCAGGATTTGGAGTGTCGGTTGGGAGGAGCAGTTGGAGAAGAAACACAGTTTGGGCAAAAATTGCCTATATTTTCCTTGGATATCTCCTGCATTCTATTCCACTCTACCTCTGACCTGGATCACAAATCATCACTTTTCATTTATCTTGGCTGAAAATTTAATAAAACTCTTGGCTCTTCACTTTCTATATCCAGTTTTGATAATACTTAGCACATCAGAATGCACTTCTAAGAGCCATGGGACACGAGGGCTCTTCAAGAGAACACCTGCTCCAACCCCAGCCTCGTCAAGGTTTTCTCTCTTTAAAAAGTCAGTTGCATAAACATACATCAGACAAGGGGTTGATCTCCATAATATATAAAGAACTCACACAACTGAACAACAAAAAAACAAACAACCCGATCAAAAAATGGGCAGAGGAAATGAACAGACACTTCTCCAAGGAAGATATACAGATGGCCAATA
>JAQQSS010002806.1:0-12814 GCA_028646465.1 Rhinoceros unicornis | reverse complement strand
TAGAAGACCTTGCTTACAGGAGCAAGCATTATTAATTTGAAGGAAGTTCAGTTTATTCATGTTTTATCTTATGGTTCTTGCTTTTGGTGTTGCCTTAAGGAGCTTTTAATATGGCATCACACTTAAAGCCTTTGCCTCAATATCCATAGGATACGCTAAGTGGTATATGAGTAATACAAAGTTCTATCAGATTTCAGGGGAGGGAGATATCACTTAGAAGTAGATAGTTTCCCAATGTTGCTTAACACTTTTCCAATAAGCTGCTGCTGACTCCTGAATTTTCTATGTATTGAGATACATTGTTAATGTTTCAAGATTTGGCTTGAGCACACAAAGTTTAAGTAATGTGTCTATCTGTGGCCAGTGAGCCCTAAACAAAACCATTAGTGATATAAAGAGCCAGGAATGTTCCTAAACTCTCAAGCTCTGCCTAGCACCTCCTCCCCTTGCAAGCCATATATCCTTTTAGTCCACAGGAGTTTCTTTAAAGTTTTGATGGACCCTTTGGATTTTATACATTTTCTTCCATGATTATGAGGAAAAAATTATCTGTTTATTGCTGTGATCCTCTTTGCTACACTGAGATCTTTGATTCTGTTCATTTTGAAGTTACTTTCAACGTCCAATTGCTTATCTTATTTTAAAAAGTATCCTTTATTAGTAAATCTTATCATAACACTATGAGTACTTCGAGGTCTCAGTGTTTGCATTGTCAGGATTCAGCACATAGTAGGTACTTAACAAATCTTTGATGAAAGAAAGAATATGTGATTGAACTGGTGACACAAATCAGAGACGAGTTGAACAAAGAACAAGAGTTTAATCCTATACCTCTATATGTCTATTCATATTAATACACATATAAAAGTTAAAACCAAGGGTATTACAGATAATTCTGAGTTTGAAAAAATGTTTTTCTCCCTGATGCTGGAGAGAAAAAAATCTAAATTTTCTCTAGATCTAAAATGAAGGGCTATTTTTTTTCTCTTAGCTGTGAGACAATGACATTACAATGCTACTTTATTTAGCTGTTCTTATAAGGCCTACAGGAGATCTAGGTTTGGTAAAGGCAAAGAAATCCTAGCATTATTGCTTCAGTGCCCATCATTGATTGGTTGAATGACACCAGCGTGGCAAGCCTTTCACTGACATGTCTGGAGTGCAGTCCTGGTCCGTGCCTCTTGATGGTTACTGTTTGCACTCACGCTGGGAGAACATAGCTCTAACCCATTCCTTTACCTCCAGCCTTCCAGCAGAGCTCATAACTAGCATATTCTCCGGCTGAATGACCTGGCTTCATTCACAACTAAATCAGTACTAAAGCAGTCTGGATGATAGATAGCAGCTTATCAATAATTGAAAAGAAAGGCTCAGAGATGTCCCATTATCTGAATAATTAATGCTCCACTTGGGCTTTGTAATTCCTTAATAAAACTGACTGATTGATTTGCTTAATTAATTCCTCCTTTGACAGGCTTATTGCTTTCTTTGGAGACAGAGATGGGCAAAAAGAAAAAAATAAAAGATAATTCAAGCCAAGAGGAAAGATTTAAAATCTTCATAAACTTTAACCCCCTTAGAGTATTATGAAAACAAGGGCTGTAGTAAACCTCTTCCCCCAATATCTGCTTTGCAGTAAAAGACCCCCATACTCCTGTCAACAGATACCACATGTCACCTGGGCATATTTGGCATTGCAACTGATGAAACATTATGCTAAATTGTAAGAGCCTTAACCACATCTGTAGTAATAAACTCAGCTCAACCTTAAACACTTTTGAATAAATCGATCTGAATGAATGTTTAAAGCCAACTTTCATTTAAAGCAGTGAGCTCTGAGCAAGGCAGTGGCAGCTACCTCTATGCTAAGTGAGCGGATGGCTTTGCCTACAGGAAGCATTCCTCTGGCTGTATGTGCACCTGCTCTGACCGAGAACAGTGCCTGTCACCAGAATTTGGTCCAATCCCAACTCTGAGGCCATTCTCCCTATGATGATTGGGATTGACCAAAGAAAGATCAAATCAGCACAGAAAATTAAATGAAGAAATGGAAAGAAACAGGTTATAAGGGGTGAGGGTTGGAGGGTGGAGATTGGGAAAAAGAAAACTGTGGGTTAAGTAAGTGAATATGAAGTAGTACATGGCAGAGGGGAGAGAATTAAGAATTAATCCTCATACGGCAGCAGGGAGGAGAGAGCAGGGTGTAGGGAGAAAAAGAGAGAGAAAGAGAACCACAAAAGTCTTTGGTTTCTTCTTAGAAGGATACTAATCTCGTCATGAGGATCTTGTGAACTCATCTTAACCTAATAACCTCCCAAAGACCCCACCTCCTGACAACATTACATTGAAGGTTAGGGTTGCAACATTTGAATTTGAGGGGATGCAAACATTTGGTAGATAACTTAGTTAAGGACACTTGGTGGTGAAGGTGGGTTGGGTGTCCTGAATGGGAACCTATTTTTTTTTTAATTGAGGTAACATTGATTTATAACATTATATAAGTTTCAGGTGTACAACTTTATAATTCAACTTCTGTATATACTACAGTGTGCTGACTACCAAAAGTCTAGTTTCCCTCCACCAGCAAACAATTGATCCCCTTTATCTATTTCACCCTCTCCTCACCCCTCTTTCCCTCCAGTAACCACCAATCTGTCTTCTGTACCTATAGGTTTGTTTTTGTTTTGTTTGTTCGTTGTTTTTTTTTTTTTATACTTTACATATGAGTGAGATCATACGGCGTTTGTCTTTCTCCATCTGACTTATTTCACTTAGCATAGTACCCTCAAGGTCCATCCATATTGTTGCAAATGGCAAGATTTCATCTTATTTTTTTATGGCTGAGTAGTATCCCATTGTGTGTGTGTGTGTGTGTGTGTGTGTGTGTGTGTGTGTGTGTGTATTTACTACATCTTCTTTATCCATTTATCCATCAATGGGCACATTGGTTGTTTCCATCTTGGCTGTTGTGAATAACGCTGCAATAACGGGTACATATATCTTTTCGGATCAACGTTTTTGTATTCTTCAGATAAATACCCAGACGTGGAATAGATGGATCATGCGGTAGTTTTATTCTTACTTTTTTAAGGAATCTCCATACTGTTTTCCATAGTGGCTGCACCAATTTCCCTTCCCACCAGCAGTGTACGAGTGTTCTCTTTTCTCCACGTCCTCTCAAACACTTGCTATTTACTTCCTGTGTTTTTAATAATAGCCAGTCTGATGGGAGTGAGGTGATAGCTCTTTGCGGTTTTGATTTGCATTTCCCTAATAATTAGTGATGTTGAACATCTTTTCATGTGCTTCTTGGCCATTTGTATTATCTTTGAAAAAATGTCTGCTCAGATCCTCTGCCCATTTTTTAATCAGGTTGTTTGTTTTTTGATGTTGAGTCATATGAGTTCTTTACATATTTTGGATATTAACATGTGGGAACTTATTTCTGACCAGGGGTTTTTGTGCAAGGAATCTGGGTAATGGCAGTGTCTGTGGAGGAGTGAGAACAGTTTCTTTCCCTCAAATTTTCATGAAAAGAATAGACATGTAACTAAATGAAATCTATTTCCTGGTATGGCAACATCCAATCTCACAGTGTGAGAGCTCAGCTAACTGGCTGAAGGGGGTTGAAATGATCAAGGCTGATCTTAAAGTGACTTGAAACACATATCTCATGATCTTGACTTTTGTCACAGTTAAAGCTACAGGTTTACCTTGATTTTCTCATTTTTCATAACCTAACTACATCTCTCGTATACAGGAGAGACATACATCTTCCAAGAATGAACAAACGTGTGGTTGAGAATACCTGAAGAAACATTCTGAGCACAGTTCCAGGAGCTATGTCACATATCATCTTAGTAAGTCTTCATAGCAGTCCTGGAAGATAAGCATTATTAGCCACACTTTACAGATCAGAAATCTAAACAAAAAGGGATCAATTGCAGAGAAGTAAAAGCCAAAATTGTAACTAGGCTTGGTTCATCTTATTTGACTCCATTTGTTTCTTTTAGTCACCTTGGTTTATACCAATTCTTTACCCCTTTATCCAAGTTCTGTCTGTTCTTCTAGGCCCCTCTCCTCCATGAAGGCTTCCCTGATTGCACCAGTCTGCATCAATCTCACCTTTCTGAATTGCTTTCACTCTTGTCATCAGATACCTCCAGTTTAGCACTAGTTTTCTTCTTTTTTTCATGTGTTTTATTTCTATCTTTCCATCTAGTGTATAAACATATTTCCTATTATTTATTATTTATTATTTCAGTACATATAATGTAGTATTTAACACGTTGTTAGTTACATAGATATCTCAATATATTTTAGGCATTCAATCAATTGATTGAACAATTTTAGATCTTTCTTTTGCAAAAGTTGAAATTAAAATATATTACACGTGTCACAATACAGTTGAGCAGATTTTTATTGGAAGTTCACTAAATGATTGGTTCCATGAGAAATATTGCAAGAACTGCAAGAGACTTTGGTAGAACAAATTTCCAAATTCCCATAGATACACTTGTATACTATTCTACAATTATTTTACGTATCTTCCCATTGTGTGCTCCATTTCTGTCTTCTTCTGAATATCCAAAAGAATGTTGAATTTCCTTAGACTATCACTCCATTCTCATCCAGGTGGCTTGTTTAAGATTGGCTACACTCCCAGCTCTAGAAGTGGGTCTGATTAGAATAAGCCAATCAGAATGTCCCCGTCACGTAGGCATGCTGATCTGCTTAGAGATGGGCATGCCACTTTTACTAGCATTTCTGAGTCACAGCCTCTTCTTCTCTCCTGAATTTTCCTTATTTTTGGTGATCTTATTACTAACAGTGCCCTTGACAGAGCTACGCTAAAGATGAGAAAAAAGACATGACTCCTGGGCCGGCCCTGTGGCTTAGCGGTTAAGTGCGCGCGCTCCGCTATTGACGGCCCGGTTCGGATCCTGGGCGCGCACCGTCGCACCACTTCTCCGGCCATGCTGAGGCCGCGTCCCACATACAACAACTAGAAGGATGTACAACTATCTACTGGCGCTTTGGGGAAAAAAAAAAGGAGGAGGATTGACAATAGATATTAGCTCAGTGCCGGTCTTCCTCAGCCAAAGGAGGAGGATTAGCATGGATGTTAGCTCAGGGCTGATCTTCCTCACAAAAAAATATTAAAAAAAAAAAAAAAAAAGACATGACTCCTTAGCTGTACTATTGCAATTCTCGACTGTGTGGCCTCCCTGCTTTCTCTTTGTGCCTATGATAGCTCAGAGTTTCTTTTCCAAAGCCTAAAGATAATCAACTCTCCCCTTTACTTAAACACATTTGATAGGGTCCATCACCTAGAGGATAATGTCTAATTTCTTTAGCATAAGTTATTATTTCCTGACCTAATTCCCATCGTGCCCCAACCAGTCTTTCTCAACAGGGAGTGCCGGTAGCATTTCGGGCAACATGATTCTTGCTCCTGTGGGACTGTCCTACACACCACAAGCTATCGATGCCCAGTATTTAATAATACCAGTGTGACCCAGCACTGTGAAAACCAAAGCACTGCACATTTTTCCAAATTCCTCCTTGTGTTTGACACAGACCCCAGATGAGAAACTCTGCAACATCACTGTTCTTTGCCATATGCTGAGCATCCATGGATTCTTGATCCTATAGCTCAGAACAATGCCAAACACACACTAACCATTAAAACAACTTTTGTTTGAATGAGTTGAATTAATACAGCAAGAATTGACTCAAAGGTATTTCTCAACTACTCTCTTTATATAGAGTTGGGCTGGATATAACCTAATATCAAAGATATAATTATATTTTATTCCAAACTTCAATTTACTTAAGCTTTTCTTAGGGGGAAAAAAATCATCCATATGCAAAATGAATTAGTTGTACAGGGAATAATAGCACCAGACAAAAATTTAAAAGAACTCACAATTTAGTATAGGATTAAATGTCTAATTGAGTTAAAAAGATGAGTTTCTGAAAAGTTGTTTATAAGTTCAAGGTGACTATAAAATGGTTTGAAGCCTAGTGTCCTCAGATATGTTTCTACCAAATAGGAATACGTCAGTCCTCCAAAGCTTTAAAATTAGGCAAACACTTCTTTTTATTTTTTTTTTGTGAGGAAGACCAGCCCTAAGCTAACATCCGATGCCAATCCTCCTCTCTTTTGCTGAGGAAGACTGGACCTGGGCTAACATCCGTGCCATCTTCCTCTACTTTATTTGGGACACGGCCACAGCATGGCTTAACAAGTGGTGTGTCGATGCGCGCCTGGGATCCGAACCCACCGAGCTCTGGGCCACCACAGCGGAGCGCGCACACTTAACCACTTGCGCCACCGGGCCAGCCCAGGCAAACACATCTTAATAATAACATTATATCATGCATGCTTTTCCAGAATATACAAGTTCTATTAATATTGAAAACAGGTGAGAAACTCCTTCCTTGGTGACATTCTGCAGGTGTCACAGGGAACTCTTGATCAGGTGCAGTGTCCACACTCTCCACCTAACCACTCTCTGTTATTGAAAGAATATTAAGTTAATTGAAATATAATGTTCATTCATTCAAAAATATTTATTGAGCTTCTATTATATGTCAGGCAATCTTTCAGGAATAAAGCACGATGTGTGGAGGGAGTAGAAATTTTAGATTGGCTGGTGGGAAATGAAGAGAAAGAGAGAGGGACAATGCCATGCAGATATTATCCTGGAGATGAACTTTGTGGGCAGAGAAAATTTCAGATGCGCTAAAGTGGAAGAATACCTGGCAAGTTCCAGGAAGAGTGAGGAGGCTACTGTGGTTAGAGTGATGGAGCAAAGGGGAGAGCTGAGGATATGCAGGCAGAGGGTAACAGGCAGCCAGTTCATGCATGGATGTGTAAGTCATAATACATAGAGTAAATCATAATCAACATTTATTCTTAGTGAGATGAGTAGCTATTGTAGAGTTTTGCATGCCTCCTGCACCACATATGGACATCCCAGCTTCCTTTTCCTAATAGCCACCCTAGACCATCCCTTGAACCTATGGAAACACTCATAGTTAGCACTGTTTGACCTTTAGAGACTGGATCCAGCAAGAAGCCTGTAGAGGGCTTGGAATCAATTTTCAATTACATAAACCAGGACAACTCTAACATTTCCTTCTGAAAATATTCCATATTAGAAAATTTCCATTTCATAGCAACTTTTGTTGTAGACATGAATGGAAGATAGTAGAAGTGGAAATAGGTAAAGTGGTATCTAATTTATTCTGGATTCAATAAAATTTGTCTAAATAAAGAATGAAAAAGCTATAACTTATGTCTGATGTAAGGCAAAGTTTGAAATACAGCTTGTTGGAGTTTACAGAGCACAGGCTTTAGAGTCAACAGATTGCTGGATTGCTCACTCATACCGCAGTACCACTGTGGTTCAGAGTTAACCAATCTGAACATCATTGTTCATCAACAAATGGTCTTGATGGTGTCCACCTTACAAGGCTGCTGGGAGGAAAAAAAAAGATATAAAGCGCAGAAATGACATCTGACACAAAATGTACCTTTTTATAAATGATGGATATTAACATTGTGGCAAATACTTAGATGTTAAGGAATTTGGCTATGAGGAAAATAAGAATGCCTACCAAGAGTTAAATGGCAAGATCCATATATCGTGGACTAGATCAGAGAGACCAAGGCTTCCTGAAAGATTCTTTTCTAAGTTTCAACCATTGCCTGTGACCTGAAAGAACATAGAAATTGCAAGGAATTGGGTCAGCTGTGAAGGAATAGTGTTGAAAAATAAGGACTACATGGGCACATGATGGCAATGCCTTTCAGCACACTGCTCGGAGTAGGGAGAACTTTAGATAAAGGGCTTTGGGTGTTCTGGTCTCTTTGGCAAAGCCATCCTGATAGAAACAGATATGAAATAGATTTCGTGTGTTCTGGTCCTATTAACAGGACCATTCCAATTTCAGATTGATATTAATTCCATTCACTACTTTTTTTCTGAATATAATTCAGAATATAATTCACCAATTTTGATTGTTATCTGGTATCCCACATACACCTACCCCCTAAGAAGAAAAAAACTGGTCATATAGATTTTCCATATTTCATTTCCTATGAGTGGAATTTATTGTCCCAGTAGAAAAGTACTGTTTCCAGCAAATGAGTAAACTGACATCCTCGGTTTATCCGTCAGTCTCATGAGTTTGGTTAAAGTGAATATGTTTGAGAAAGATGAATGCAGTCACAGTGTGCTGACAAAGGCAGGTTACTGAGGCTGCAAGGAAAAGGGCCACAATCTGAACCATTGTGAGAAAATTTACCAAGAAAATAAATGCCAGACTGTGAAGTATCTTGGAAGAGACACTGCTATCACTTTCCTAGAGGTCACATGCACACGTCCTCGATATAATCTAGGACTAGCTCATTTGAATTACTATAAATATTAATCTCATACACTTTTATTGAGTCTCTACTATGTACCTAGAGTTTTGTTAGTCAGTGAGAATAGAAGACGTCCTACATATGGTATCTGCCTCCAAAGACTTCAAAGTCTACTAGACTATTTGTCAGTGAAGACATTCTGGAAACAGATGGCTACTGTAGAGAACTATACATATTCAAAACTTCAAAAAGCGGTTTTGAGGCACAAAATTGTATCTCATGTTCTCTAGAAGGCTCAACTTCCCATGAGCTGTTCAAGTGCAAGTAGTCCGAATGTAGTGGAATTTTTCCTTCTCTTGCATCCCCCAGGTTTATACCTACCATATGTTTTCAATGTGTGGAACAATCATGATTTCAAATGTCTTCAAATTTATGGGTCAATCCTGATTTCAAATAATTGGTTTTCTTATTCTAACAAACTATTAAAGTGCCCTGGAAATTATTGCTACACTTCAACAGTCAAATTGTGTCAAAATCCGAGATAGAATGTTTTTAAAAATATTTTTTTCAGAGAAGATTTGATTGCATGCCTTAAAGAAATAAGATCGCCTTATTCATAGTGCCTACCACAATGCCAGCTACGTAATAGATGCCCAAACTGACAATGACCGGGTTGATTTTCAATACAGTATGATACTTTAAGATAAAGTCTCATTAACAACATGGAAGAGTATTGGACTCTAATTGTTGTGTAATATGATGACCCATTTCATTCTGTATCTCACAGGAGAGGCTGCATTGTTATCATCTGAACATCACCACCTCCAACATCTAACATCTCCTCTGCATTGCTAAAGATAGCCAGGAACTACATTCCCCAGAATACCCTTTTTCGTATAGCTCCAGGTTTAGAAGGTGGAAGGAAGCAGAGGGCATTATTCTTGGGAAGTTGTGGAAGCCAAATGGGATGGCTTCTCAGACTCATCTATGAACTCTCACTCTGATGAAGTAGACTGAGACAGTAGTAGAATCTTTCCGTAAACTTGAGAATTAAAGAATTTTCTCATCCAACCACCCACTTCAGTGCTTCAAGCTGAAGTCATCAATGACTGTTTCGCCAACCTTGTGACTACAGCTGTCCTGACCTTCACTCTTCCTACTCTTCTTACCTATGTGTAAGCCCTAATTCCTATATTAAATTTTTCCCTGTAATTCTTAGCGAGGCTCTGATTCCATGGCCAAACCCAGATTAATTTCTAGAGAATTACCCATATGGAAGACTCAAAAGCCTTTTCAGTTCCTCAACTGAAGACAGCATGGGGATTCAATTCCATCCTGATAACCAGGTGTTATACCAAGCAAGCAAATTCCTCTGATGAAATCTCTCTTTGGAAATCTCAGGAAAAGCTAATACACAAACATCCCTCAAAGAGGCCTTTCATTAGAGAAGCTCAGGCCTAACAAAATCCAAAGAAAGTCCAGCTTGGTTGGCTGTGAAATACGTGTCTCATGGATAACTTATAATGCTCCAAATATCATTTTTCAGCACTTCTGAAAGAACTAAATTGCACAGGGCAGAACTTTTTAGAGAATTAAAAATTAACTTAGATGTCAAAATAAAATCCTAGAATTTAATTTATCATAAAAGCTATATTCTTGAATAGAATCTAATGGACCAAAACAGATAAAGCAATTAAATGGGAAATGCTATGAATTAATCTTATTTAAAGAGGCAGTCAAGATGGAATTCATATTTTTAAAGATATAATAACCAGGAAAAAACGAAGCCTTCCCAGCTCAGCTAGTGGTGCCATAATTTAAAATAATAAAGCACTGTAAGAATTTAATTTATTCATTTTCTGCAGGTGCTATTTGTTAATTTTGACATTCCCCTCAGTTTTGATTGCTTGTGACTTTCTTCTCTTTGGGGACATTTTACTTTTCCTCTGTTACTTGCTAAACTTTAGTGGTAACTATGTGTGTGCTATGTAAAGTAGAAGAGTATTGAAGACCTGAAAAAAGTTCAAGCTTAAACCCAGTGTTTCTAGAATAGCCTATCAAATAGTCTCTTGATGCCTTAGTTTCTCTTGTCAAGTGATAAGAACCTTATGCAATAGTAGAGTGGTGAAAGCAGTCTTTGAAAGGCTCTACAGCAGCCTAATTATCACTATTATTGTTATTGATTAATAGAGTGACTATGTTTTATCTTCTTTTTTATGAGAACTGTATATAATTCAGGAGTACAACTTGATATTTTGATGTATGTATATGTTGTGAAATGATCACTGCTTTCAAGCTAATTAACATATCTGTCACCTCACATAGTTACCTTTTTTTTCTTTTTTTATGGTGAGAATACTTAAAATCTACCTTCTTAGCAAATTTCAAATATACAATACAGTGTTGTTAATCGCAGTTCTAGAGATCCAATGTACATGCAGCAGAGTGACTATGTTTTGAGGCTTGGTTTTAGATTTCCTTTATTATTGCTTTTTGGGTCACGTGCCTCACGGTTACCAGCATGGGTTCAGAGGCAGACTGCACAGGTTCTCATACTGATCCTTTCACTTGCTAGCTCTGAGATCTTCTACAAATTTATTCTCTCTGTGACTTGGTTTCTCCATCCGTAAATCAGGAATAATTATAGTACCTGCCTTACAGAGATTTTTGTGCTGGTTAAAAACATTTCACAGGGTAAGAGCTTAGAATATGAGCTGGTACATAGTAAACATTCAATAAAGGTTAGCTATTATGTTTATTATTATTATTATTTTATATAAATTTTCTTTGACTTCATCCTAAATATGTGTGTGATAATTTCAAAGGAGTATTTGTAACTTTTGCAATTTCCTTCACGCTTATGAAGAGCAGACTAACAAAAATAAACAAGAAAAGCTCAAAACATTATCTTAGCAGTTGATTTTAACCTTTAAAAAATCTCCCATTGTAAAATATAATAAACCTTAATGTTTATGAAATCTCACAGTAAATAGTATGATTTAAAACAAATTTTAATTTAAAACAAATCGAACAAACAAATTAAAAGTTTGGATTTAAAACAAATCAAAGGGTGGAATAAAGTGCTTTGGCCCTCCCCATAATACAGCAGGAACCTCATGTACCCTCCTCTACCTACTTGGCCCCACGGGAAAGTCATCTTTATGAGGATCCAACCTCTATCCACTGTTTGTTGTTCTCCCTCTCCCTTTTGTCTATGGTGTCTCTCTCTCCCGAACATTTTGCATGTTGTCACTAGATTTGCCTCCCTAGAATTCCCCTTCCACAGTGGGGCCTCCACTGTCCACATACAGAGTCTAGCCTTCAAAGCCATCCACCGGCTACCTGCACCCGCCAATTCACTACATCTGAGTTACAGCTACTCTATTCAGTACCAATTCAATTCTTCCTATTAGCTCAGGGTTCTTCTGATCACCTCCATCACATCTGCGTCAGGCCCTACTGTGCTGTGGATCTTCCTCCTCGTTGGACTTTCTGCCCTCCTCCGCGTTTATGCCGTCCTAGCCACCTTTCAAGATGGTGGCGGAGTACCTAACACCTTAACAAAGTCTCTTTTGTGCCTTGGCTTTCTCAGATATTTCTTTCATGAACCCGATAGCAATTATAAAGGATGAACCTCTGGTTCACATTATTTTATCTCGCCCACTGTGTTTGGAGTAGATTCTATGAATTGTTTACCTAATAACACAAACCTACTGACTGATTTTTACTGTATTGTTATTTCATTTGTTAAGGCTGATTTTTTTTTCTTTAATTGAACTGTCCCGCTTTCCTCCTCCTTGCCTCCTCTCACATTATGTATCTGTGGCTGACGGTAATGTGGTCTGCTGTCACAACAAAACTTTTTATTTACTGAAAAGAGCTCTGACACTTTTTAACTATCAATATATATTTTCTTAATAGTTACTCCTTAGAGTCACATGAAGGTAATAGAATTTCAAAATTAACACTATGGATAAATAGCAGTATAGCTAAAGTCAAATTTGTTTATATAACAAGTTTGGTTTTATAATCAGTTTTTTGCTTCTGCTATAAGATTTAGAATAGTATTTAATATTGGAAAATAAAATAAGTACATTGATTATGATGAGAGCATTGACTCTATTTTTTTTTCCCCAGAAATTGGACAGAAGCCTAGAAGATTCCATGAAGGATAAAGAATTGTTGGCTAGTCATTGAAGACGTCTCTGAGGTAACTAAACCCAAAGCATAATTACTTTAGCTCTTGGTCATAAGGAGAAAATACTGGAACTGCCTAGAATGATGAATGCTACCTGAGAATGAAGGGTGGATGTTTACCTGAGAAACAAAGAAATAGGTAACAGAAAGTTGTGGTCAGATTGTCAGGCAATGTTATCTGAGTAGACAAGTCTGAGTTGAGTCATAGAAGACCCAACTCTGGATTAATTAGACAGTTAT
>JAQQSS010002805.1:0-12817 GCA_028646465.1 Rhinoceros unicornis | reverse complement strand
CTGTATTGTTGTGAGCACTTTGTATTGTCATTTATTATTACACTTTTAAAATTCTAGTCATTCTGATAGGTGTATGGAAGCATGTTGTGGTTTTAACTTGTATATCCCTAATAGCAAATGGTGTTGAATATTTTTTTTCATGTGCTTAGTTCTCATTTGTGTATCTTCTCTGGTGAAGTGTCTGTTCAAGTTTATGCCCATTTTATTGTTTATCCTTCCGTTTGTTTTTAAATTGTTGATTTTTTAGAGTTCTCTATATATTCTGGATTCATGTTCTATATTGAAAAGCTGTTTATCAAATATTATGTATAAGTCTGTGGTTTGTTCATTCTCTCAACAGTGTCTTTTACAAAGCAGATGTTAATTGTGATGAAGTAAAATTTATCAGTTTTTTCTTCTATGGTTCATGCATTTTCTGTTTTATACAAAAATTTGTGACTAACCTGCAGTCACACATGTTGTCCTATTTTTTCTCCAGAAATTTTATAGTATTAGGTTTTCTATTAATGTCTAAGATTCATTGTGAGACAACTTTTAAATGTGATGTAAAGAATGAGTCAATGTCCCTTTTTGTGTGGTATACGGCTATTCTACATGTTCAATGTCACTTGAAAAAAGAAAGACTATCCGTCCTCCATAGATTCTCCTTAGCAACTTTGTCAAAATTCAATTGACTATATTGTTTGAATCTATTGCTGAACACTCTATTCTGTTTTGTTGATCTACATGTGTATATTTTCACTGACGCCACACTCTCTTAATTATTTTTGTTGGGTAGTAGATCTTGAATTCAGATTATGTGAGTCCTACTTTATTCTTTGTTTTCAAAATTGCTTTGACTAACTTAATTCTGTTGTCATTTTTATAAATTGTAGAATTACCTTGTCAGTTTCTGCAAAAAGCTGCTTGTTTAATTTTAATTAGGATTGCATTGAATATATAGATCATTAAAGACTGCATTTAATTTATAAATCCTTTATTCACAATTGTGCTTCCTATCAGTATCATTTTTCTTTCTTTTCTTTTTTTTCCTCTTTCTTTCTTTTAAAATTCAGATTCCATGACCAACATTCCCTATCTACTACTTTAGAATCTCTGGGCATAGACCTTAAGCATCTATGTGTTTTTCACAGTTTTTTGAAGAATTTCTTTAAGTACATAGCCTAGTACTAGTCTATAGATTACTATATAGGGTCCCCAACACAGGACAAGACCCTGTATGACTCAAAGTTTGGCCTTTACCTTTGCCATATTTCTAATATCTAATGTTCTATTACCTAGAATATTACAGCTATCTGTATACTGTCCCACCTCTGCTGTCAATACTTCCTATTCATGTATTTTATCTTACTTCCTCTATTAAATACTCAGAGCTTAAATATATCTCTCATATCATGTAGAAGTATAGCACAGTAAAAGTTAAATAAATATAGTAATCTTTATTAATGATTGTGAATTCTGTCATAGCTTATGCTTTCATATTATTTCATTATGTACATGTTTACAGGATTTTGAGAGAATTAAACAGGTTATTTTCCAAAGAAGAGAAAATTAGCTTTCAGATAATTTAAGCCTTCAACCCAATGGCACATAGCTGTTTAGTATCAGAGCTAAGGCTATTTCCTGTATCATTAACTTTTTTCCCAATCCTGTGAATATTCTTTTTCCACTGACGGATCATTTTACACCCGATGCCAAAGTGCATTCATGTAATCATTTCTAATCATGCAGTTCATTGTTCCAGAATCATTCACTTGTTTACTATGGAAAAAAACAAAATCATCGTGTTAACATTTCTGTCCCAGATGTGAATTGTGTTTTCTCCCTGGAGCATCCCTGTGGACTTTAAGAAGAGCTCAAGAACCTGATATAAGACTCCAAATGCTTAATATTCACAGTGCAGCTTAACTGAGTGAGCAGTTCATTTCCACAGGTAAGAGGAAAGGTTTTTCATTACTTACAAAATATCTCATAATTTATAACCTTGAATCTCCAACTAGCTTATATGTTTTAATATTTAAATCCGAGATAGAAATTTCTAGTTAACTCAGTGTTGAATTAAAAATTAAATGAGACAATTCCAGGAAACACAGCAGGAATAATAGGAAAGACTGTTTACAGATTTAGGTCAATAGATTCATAAGTTAAAAATTTCATTTAACATCCTTGATGGAAGATAACAATCAGAATAAAGGTAGTAGAAATAAGGGACTATGTTTCAAATTTAGGAAAATGATTAAATGGAGAGAAAATTAACTATTAACCAACCATTGAGTATACGCCATTTTGAGATCATAATTTTTTTCTTTTTCTTGGAGGGATATAAATGATTTTTAAATTTAATTTACTGGTTAGCTAATTTATTTGGAAGCCACTGTAGTTTTATTTATTTTTTAATATAACGGTCTGCTTAATCTTGTGGCTTTATAAAAGAATTCAAACACATGAGGATACTATTTTATGTTGTTTCTAGGGGATAACATTTCCTGAATTATGGCATATCGCAATGAGTCTGCAATACAGTCAAGTGGAAATAGCTTCAAGTTTGGAGACAGAGAAACCTGGACTTGAATCCTGGCTGTGCTTGTAACTCACTCTGTGACCATGATCAAGTTATAGGTCAGGCTGGTTCTCAGTTTTCTCATCTACAAATGGAGGTTGAATGATTTAGCCTGCAGGTTGCTGTGTAGGTTACATAAGAGAATGTACACAAAACTTCTACCCTCTTGTAGCCACATAACAACATGTGGTAGCTGCTGTCTTAGCTTTCCTTCTTCTCAAGCCAGTGCCTGTGGTAGCGTTCTGATGGATGTCTGGTACTTCATGTTTTCTGAATGTATGAGGGTTGAGGAACTGATTTGATTTTAGTTTTCCAGATTGATAATATTTTCTTAAAAATTCAACATCTATATTTTTGTCTTTCTAACCTCTGTCTCTTAAAGTGAAATCAGTTAGACATAAATACAATCAGTTCTAATATCCTTAAATATTAGGTGACAGAAATGCCTGCTTGAAGAAGATCTTGGAAGAAGTAAAAGAATCCCATTCTCTTTGTCTACCCTTCCTCCATTTTCCTCCAGTGAAGGGGTAATTGCTCTCACGGGGCGTGATGGAGAATAAAATACATTGTCGTTCATAAACCACCTTCTTGTACTACAGATAAAATCAGAGAATCGAGAGTCATGTGAAAATTATTATGGATAAAATTATCAGGGGAATTGAAGCGAACATGCTATTATTTTACTGTCATCCCCAAAGTCAGAATGCAAAGACAGAGATGTATTTTTAAGGTGCCTGATACCATGGAATATTGGGATTCCCTGTGTTTAATCTCATGAGAAATGTATTTTAATATATTTTGTGTCATATAACAAACATATGTATAACTGAAATCAGAAATACTTAGCTTCTTGTTTGGTTCCCACTCATTGCTCAGGGCTTTGATGAAAAACTGATTTTAAAACTCCCTATTAATATTTCATAGTTAAATAAAATTTGGAAGTCTTATTTCATATGTATGTATCCTTCACATATAATTAATACATTTTAATTTTATAAAACATACTTTAATGCATCTCATAAATAAGCCCTCTGCAATCACACCTTGTTCATGTAGCTGAACAAGACATGCCTGAAAATTGGGTCAATCTTAGTTATGCTTTGGTTTGGAGGGATAAAGTTACTGTTCTAAGGTTCCACTGCCAATAGTGCTATACCTCAGGTTTTCATACAGGATTTTAGAGTCCACTTATAATGCACTTAGTATTCCACAATTATATTATCTTAGACACACCAGTTAAGTAAAGGTTAGAATAGTAATGCCACTGAAATTTCACCTGTGTAACAGTCAACATGTATTTTGTAATGGATTCCTTTAGTAGACCATCTATAGGTATATTTTTCAAAATTTGCTTGCATATTTTGCTTTGTTTTGTTTTCCCTGTTTTTCTTCCTATCTACCTAATTCCTATTTTGTCCCTGACTCTCTCTCATTAATATTGTTGTATATAACTCATGGATTCCAGAGAAAGAAGGAGAGAGAAATGGAGGGACTAAGAGAGAGAATGAGGAATTTTTTAAACAGAAATGAATTTTTTGTGATGCTCAAACAATACATTAATACATATCTATACTATTAATTGATAATTTTATCTTATTTTATGAATGTAACCATTCAAACTAAATTAGAAATTATTAAAATACATTTGTGTGTGTGTGTTCTCAAGAGTAATGTGTGAGTTGTCTGTATTTACATAGAAGTTAAAATTTAGCTTAATTATAATTTTTTAGTCTAGAATTCTCTAAAGAAAACATGAGCAATTTCTTTTGCTTGGTATCCCCATATTTAAAATGCTATTTATCCTCTGTATTAAAAAAATCTTCCACATTGATCTGGAAAGAAGTTTTAGGGAAAATAGAAACTTGTAGCTTTCTTCTTCTTCTAACAATACATTTAAGCTGATTTTCTCACTCCTTCTTGACGTGTGGACAGCTCCATATGACAGAAATGTGGTGTGCTTCATGTCATGAACATAAATCATTTGTATGTCCCTCACCCCATATACAGTAGACTTTTCACTCCTTTAAATACATTTTGGTCTATGACACACTGAAGGAAAAGCAAGAAGCACAGTGCTAAAATCTTGCTCCTAAATATAGAAGATGCAATATTTAATTTTCTTTCAATCACGAACCCTTCAGTCTGGATACAGGTGACTCTTCAACTGTTTGTGTTTTTTTCTTTTATGCATTTTTTTTCCTTCTTTTGCTTAAGAAGATTTTCCCTGAGACAACATATGTGCCAATCTTCCTCTATTTTTTGGTATGTGGGCTGCCAGCACAGCATGGCTGCCAACAGAGTGGTGTAGGTCCGTGCCCAGGAACTGAACCCGGGCCACCGAAGCTAAGTGTGCTGAACTTCACCACCAGGCCATGGGGGCTGGCCTGCACTTTTCTTTTTTCATATTCCACGGAGTGAGAAACAGTCTGATGACCAAACATACCAGAAATAAAACACTACTTTGTGGTTATGTAGTGAATTTATTCTTTTAGCAGTAGCATTTACAAATTTTATGATCTAGTATTGGGTGGTTTTTCTTTCATAATAATTTTAGAGACTACCTAAGAAACTATAATATATTAAAGGAATGGCTGTGATTTATATTTGATGGAAATATATCTCAAAAATACACTCAAGGACTTTGCAACACTAATAAGTATGTGAATAGAGAAAAATTTTACTTTGACGTTAAGTTAAATTTAGTAAAACATTGAAAGTATAATAAACTGTGGAGGCCTAAATGGATAATGTAGTGATGTGTGTGTCAAGAAAGAAAACTGCAAAAAAAACCAAAACAAAACCAATATTCTCTTACTGTTTGTATGCAGGTGCATCTGCACCCAGAATAACAACTGTTGTCTGTTCACTAGTGTTCCAGAAGTGCTAGTGGAATGGGATCATAGCCAAAAAAGAGGATATACAATCTTTTGGTCAGAAAACAGTACCCCATATGACAAGCTGAATTGTAAGTCTACCTTATTGCATGTCCTAGTCATATGGGAACATTTTAAAATTAAATAATTTTTTCATTGTTTTTCTCATTTAAATACAACCCAATTTTGTAATGTAATTATGGTTCCTCCCATTTTATAATTTTGAGCATTAAGGAAAGGCACTTGATGCACATGGTAGAAAATCTAAGATTTGTACTCAGGTGCATACTTTCTTCTATAATATTTATTCATTTAAAAATTCTTACATTCATTCAGCTTTGTGAATTTTAACAGAATGCAGTATGAAACCAAGGGTAGTAAATTTAACAGAAAATAAACTGGAAATTAAACAACATAAATTGGTATGTTTTTAAAGTGGCGAGTTTAGTCAACCACTTACTAAAATTATTTATTTAATTTAACAGGGTAATACTGTCGCTTGGACCCAAGTTCTTCACCACCACCTATTCCTTCACTGCCCAGGATATCAATATGCCCTTCTAAGAAACAAACAAGACGATAAAATAGGGTGGGATCTATTTTCAAAAATATTGCTTTAAAACCTATAAATAAAATTGAAATGTCAGGGTTGACATCAGATTTAGATTTATACAGGATTCAGAAGAAAAATGAGACTGTAGTTACCATGTTTATATTGATGGGCTTCACAGATGATTCTGAGGTGCAAGTCTTCCTATTTTTGCTCTTTCTAGCAATCTATCTTTTTACTCTGATAGGAAATTTGGGACTGGTTCTATTGGTCATCGGGGATTCCCAGCTCCACAACCCTATGTACTATTTTCTGAGTGTGTTATCATTCTTGGATGCCTGCTATTCTTCAGCTGGGATCCCAAAAATGTTGGTCAATTTCCTGTCAGAGAATAAAGCCATTTCCTTGCTTGGATGTGCAGCACAGATGTTTCTCTTTGTTACTTTTGGGACCACAGAATGCTTTCTCTTGTCTGCAATGGCATATGATCGCTACGTAGCAATCTACAGCCCTCTGCTGTATTCAGTTAACATGTCACCCAGGGTCTATGTGCCACTCATCATTGCTTCCTATGTTGGTGGCATTTTACATGCTTCTGTACATACGGGAGCCACGTTTAGTCTATCGTTCTGTGCATCGAATGAAATTAGACATGTTTTTTGTGACATCCCTCCTGTCCTCGCTATTTCTTGTTCTGACACTCACACAAACCGGCTTCTACTCTTCTACTTTGTGGGCTCTGTTGAGATAGTCACTATCCGGATTGTCCTGGTCTCCTATGGTTTCATTCTGGTGGCCATTCTGAAGATTCATTCTGCAGAAGGGAGACGAAAAGTCTTTTCTACATGTGGTTCTCACCTAACTGGAGTGTCAGTTTATTATGGAACAATCTTCTCCATGTATGTGAGACCAAGTTCCAGCTATTCTTTGGACCGGGACATGATAGTGTCGACATTTTACACCATTGTGATTCCCATGCTGAATCCCGTCATCTACAGTTTAAGGAACAAAGATGTAAAAGAGGCAATGAAAAGAGTGGTAAAAATGAGTGTATCAAAAAAGTATATTTTTCACATTAGCTATTAAATTGAAAGAAATTAAGAATAATGTTCATTTTCTCCATATCAAAATGATAAAACTGTTTTGTTTAGTTTATTAATGTCTTTCAATTCTTCTTAGACATTTTAGATAAAGATCATAGTCATACCTCCACCTGTACAGGTTTCACACTTGTAGAAAAACTGTGTCATCCATTTACTCCTTACTTAATTCACTCTCAGATATATACACACACATATGTACATATGTGTACATATAGGCTGATAGAGATTGGGTTATTTGGTTAGGGCTGCCATAACAAATTACCACAGACTGATGGTTTAAACAACAGAAATGTATTTCTCACTGTTCTAGAATCTAGAATTCTGAGATCAAGGTGGAGGCAGGCTTGGTTTCTTCTGAGACCTTTCTCCTTCCTTTGTAGATGGCAGTCCTCTCCCTCTGTCTTCACATTGTCATTCCTCCATGTATTTCTTGTCCTAATTCCTCTTCTTATAAGGACACTAGTCATATTGGATTAAGGTCCACCCTACAGGACTTAATTTTAAGTTAATTATCTCTACAACGACCCTACTGCCAAATACATTGACATTCAGAGGTACAGGGGTTAATATGTCAACATATGATATTTGTATATATTACGTGTATATTTACACACACAGAGTCACATATGTGCACAATCTTTACTTTAAAATATATAGTATTACTTTCATCTCATATGACTCAAATCAAATAAGTTTCAATAGTTGCAATTATTAGTAACTTTATGATTATATCTGACTAGTTTGAACCAATATCACCCAATCAATAGCAAAACCACAGCTCACATAATCTCAGACCACTTTCCACGGAATCATTGGTTTGGACTCCAGTTCGAAGTGCTCTGCTCCATCCTTAGATCAATGGATTGGTAAGACTCTAATCACACTGTGTGGTTCAGAGATACAGAGAATACAGTTTGTGAGGGTGCATTTCTCTCTCTTCTATTATTTCATCCAGAGCATGGACATTAAACCCATTCTTTATTTCCTCACAGAATACAAAAACTATACATTAGCATTTATGAAGATGATACTTAAACTAAAAAATGGCAAAAGACAAGTAGAATTCGTAGAATAAGGTACAATTGGCTGGCAGATTGGGCTCTTCCCAAATTAAACCCTATCCATCTTTATGGCTTTCCTTACTGGGCTGGTTCTGACTCAGGTTGGGCTCTGTTTTCCTTTACCCTTACCCCCTGTGATGCCTTTGCAGGTGGTGCAGAAGCCACCTCTCCTCAGCGTCCAGGCCCAAGAACCGAGGTACAGAAGAGAGTCTATACTATGCTCATGCTTAGCCCCGCTTCCAACAGACCTCATTTTCGTGGCAAAGACATGTCTCTTTCAAAGTTATGTGTTTGTGTTTTTCCTTCCTTCCTTTTGTTATCATTAATATTTTTGGAGAGTAAAATCCCTTTAGTTGCAGTAGGACTATCTCCTCAAAGGAGATCTAAAAGGAGAAATAACCTAAGGACATTTCTCTAAAGTGGGACTATTAAATTTAAATAAAACCTCAACAATACAAATATAGAGCATTTCATACATAATATATTACCTTCACAATTTTCTGCATTTCTTTTTTCCTATTTGGAAGGCTCTCCACACTGCTATTCACATCATTCTTTCCATTTAACGCCTCTTCTTAGTGAGGGTCTCATTGACTACATTATGATAAGTGCCGTTTACCTATTTTGTATCTCCTCCTATTTCTTCTTTCTTAAATGCATCCATTGCAAGTGTCATTATTTCCTATAATATGTACTTTAATTTATATTTGATTTATTGTCTAATCTATTTTCCAAAGTCCAGTATAATGTCTAACATATATTAGTTCTCAATAAATATTCTCTAAATTAATGAATATTTTAGGTAGGAAACATCAAAAGCATTTTACTTAATTCAATTAAGAGACACATGAAACAGAGAGAGCATTTTTTATTTACATATTAGGTATTGTTTAGATTTTCTAGTTTAAATTTTTCCCTTTTAGATTTTTCCTCTTCTTTCTATTTTTATTCATTCTATTACTATTCTTTTCTAGCTTTCTGAAGTAGATATGGAGTTTACAATGAACACTGTGTCAGTGGCATCCCACATATTTTATGTCATACTTTCACTATCAATATTTCTGATTTTTCCTTTTTTCTCTTTGTACTAGGAGTGGTTTAATAAGTTATTTTTAAATGCCTAAATGAAATAGTTTGAGAATTTTTAAAAAATGTCTTATTCATTGCTAAACAGAATGCCAATTTTAAATTATCTTCATTCAAATTTGGTTTTCACTAACAGAAGTCTTCATAAACGCTGCACATACATTTGAAAAGAGAAGTAACTCTCTTATTTGTGGTCAAAGCTTAATATTTAGTTATAAAAATAATCTTATTGAATGTATAGTTTAATTCTTTTATCCTGTTTAATGTTTTCTTGTCTTAAAATGTTTAATAGAAGTGTGATAGGTTTTTCCAATGTTTGAATGCTTCTGTCCTTTTCTGTCTTTGCTTCTCTATGAGAAGTTTCCTACTTTGAGATGTTTGTTGCTACATTACTATTTGCATAGATAACACTCACAGCTAGGTCTTCATTGTGAATTAAAATCTATTGTTATAAAGTATCCTTGTTTTATTTTGGTGCTTTTCCTGCATTCTATATTTGTTAATATTAAAATTACAACCAATGTGCTCTTTTCATGTATATTACCTAAATGAATTTGTGCACATACTTTTATTTTTACCTTTCTGAAATACTTTGTAATATTTGACTTTCATGAAATTATACTGAATGTCTTTTCCTTTTAAAGGTATGTTAGGTGCATTTACAATTATTGCTCATCATATATTTAGTCTTGGCTTTGTCATGATGTTCATGTTACAAATATGTCATACTCACACACAGACTTATACAGGCATATACACACACAGTCACACACATACACACAACATATCCGAGTCTTTCTCTTTGTAGTCTGTCTTCATTACTCTTTTTGTCACTAAATTATTTTAGAATATTTTGGTTTTTAGGAATGTATTTTGTTTTATAAATTTCCCTTATAGTATCCTCATTGTCCCTTTTTTTTAGATACAACCTCTTGGTTTCCTACTGTGAGAAATATTGACATTAACAATGAAGATTGTTAAGTTGAAGTTGATTGAAGTTGAAGATTGCTTGGCCATTTTTAATCCTGTATTCATACTTGTCTTTGTTGAGTTTCCTCATTCCTATTTTATCTTGGCGTGAAGTATTGCTATTGAAAAATGTGATGTTAATCTCTATTGCTAGCCCTTAAAAGTATCAATGTCTTTAGTTCCAGATTCTATATAGGAGATATTAATATTAATGTGTATATAATTTAGTACTGATCATTTCTTGTTGACTTACCTAAAAAGCATTGTATCCTTTCAATTGGAAGTTTCAAAACTTCTTTCTTTTCAGGAAAAAAAAAAACACCTCAATTATAGATTGTGATGTTTGTTTCTGTTTCTTTGACTTCATTGTCTTTTTTGATGTTTAAAATTATGTGCATGTTCTGTCTCTTTTGCCTATATATTCTTCCTATCTTCTATTTCTCTCACTGTATTTTTATGGAATCTATTCACTTTTATTTTTTTTAGTTTCCCATGACCTTTTTTTACTTAATGCAAGTAATCTTCAGAAATCTCTAAGGGCTATGTTGTAATTCTTAGTATGTTTAAAGAGATGTACATTTTCATCACTCTCAAGAGAAATCTTGTAGCAGCTAGTAGTCATTTCTCATTATCCCAACCCCAAACCATGGAACCACTGCTCTACCTTCTGTCTCTATAGATTTGCCTATTCTGGATTGCATATAAATCTTATCATATAATATATGGTCTTTTGTGACTGACTTCTTTCCCTAGAATAAAATTTTTAATGTTCACCCATGTTGCAGCCTCCATCAGTATTTCATTTCATTTTTTTTTTTTTGCCAAAAAAAATATCTATTGCATGGATATACCACATTTTTTATTCATTCAGCAATTGATAGAAATTTGGGTTGTTTCCACTCTTTGCCTGTCATTTGTAGTGCTTATGAACATTTTCACACAAGTGTTTAAGTGAACAAATGCTTTAAATTATCTTGGGTAGATACTGAGGAGTGAGCTGAGGACGAGATGGTTTCACTGGAGTATTCCACCAAACATTTAAAGAAGAATCAACACCAATCCTTCACACACTCTTCCAGAAAATAGAAGAGGAAACACGTTCCAACTCATTCTATGGCATCAGTATTACTCTGATGCCAAAGCGAATGACATCACAGGAAAAAAATGTAAATGGAATAATAACTCTTTTGGATATAGGTGTAAAAATCCTCAAGAAAATGCTGGCAAATCTAGTTTAGCAATATAGGAAACGAGTATTCAGGAGTCTACTCAGTTTTATCTTCTTTCTAGATTAGTCTTCATTTCTACAGTGATTTTTTTCCCCAAACCTTTCCTGAACACAAACAACTCTTTTGATGAACTCTCATTTTATAAACATACATTTGCTAGCTTTGTCTATATTTTATATATGCTATTGTTAATATATTTTAGATTTTTCTTACTTTGTGTGTATGTATGAGTGCATGTATGTGTGTGTGTGTCTGTCTATTTTTGCTTTGTGGTATATTTTTCTTATCTGCCAACGCAATAATTAGAACATATTTTTCTTTCATTCACGTAATATTTTTGAATGGGTGAGACTTGTTTGTAACCTTTCTCTCCCTCATGTTTCAACGAAATAAATTTACAATACACTTGGGAAGATTTGTGTGGGGGGGGTGTTAGCGTTGTTACAGGGACTCTTTCACAGCTTTGCACCTAGAGGACTTCTACCTCTGTTGTTAACATAATTGGTTGTTGTTGTTTTTGATGTTGTTTTTGTATACTCTTTTATGTCCTCCACATTCTGAAATCTGTCTCCTCTGGAACCTACACCAGGTCCTCAACATTTTTCGGCCACAGTGACATTTCCGGTCTTCTGGAGTTAGTATCTGTTCAGAGCTAGTGCCCAGTAGTGCCCAAAGATCTAATTTCACTTTTCCTTTTCACTAATGCACAGTTTCCCTGGTAAGGGACCAAAAGTCTCTTTGGTGAAGGCTTGGAGAAAGATTAACAGTCTAAATTTTTGGTAGTATACCAGGGTATTTCCTCAAGGCTATCCAACCTCCCCTTCATTATAATTTTCTCATACAAGCTCAACACAGGTTGGGCATAAGGAAAGCCATACTGTAGAAAGGAAGCCCTGTTGTAATATGGATAACCTCTAAGTAACTAACTCAGTTGGACATACTCTGGCTTGCACATAGGCTAGATAATAAATAATTGAAACATAAAGAAAACTGCATGCATCATGATTTATGACCCCTGCTTAGCTATATACCTCCCAGCTGCAATGAGACAGTGTTGATCAATTTCCTAGTAGAGAATAAAGCCATTTCATATCTGGAATGTGCAGCTCAGATGTTTTTCTTTGTTCCTTAAGGGACCACAGAATGCTTCCTCATGGCTGCAATGGCATATGATTTCTATGTATCTATTTACAACCTTCTGCTGCATTTAGTGAGCATGTCACCCAGGGTCTATGTGCCACTCATCATTGCTTCCTACGTTTGTGGCATTTTACATGCTTCTGTACACACAGGCGCCACATTTAGCTTATCATTCTGTGCCTCTAATGAAATTCCATATGTCTTTTGTGACATCCCTCCTCTCCTTACTGTTTCTTGTTCTGACAC
>JAQQSS010002804.1:0-12818 GCA_028646465.1 Rhinoceros unicornis | reverse complement strand
TGGTTACCAGGGGCAGTGGGGGTGGGGGGTGGGCACAAGGGGTGAAGGGAGTCATAAATATGGTGATGGACAAACAAAAATGTACAACCCAAAATTTCACAATGTTAGAAACCATTAAAACATCAATAAAAAAAAATTTGTAATTTCTGTGTCTGTGCAAAGTGTCACAGCCCCTGCCATCTTCATCTTAATTGGTCACCATGTCTGTCTCTTGGGGTGACCAGAGGGTAGGCCCTTTCTTACAGCACCACTCCACCTTCTTGCCTTCCCACTCATTTACAAGATCTTTCTTTGTTCCTGTTTTATGAGCAAATAAGTATATATCTTTGGGGTCTAGGGCAAAATTATGACCACAAACCTGGAGGGGCTGTCTGTGGATCTCTGAGGTCTCTTCTAGCTCTCAGATTTATGGCTCATTCACGCTGGCTTTGAGCAGCCCAGTGCTTATACCAAAAATATGTTTCAGAAAGATTGAGAACTCATGACATATTTAATGTTGAGTTTAATACATAAACCTAGTTGTACAGAGCCTTTTGTAAATGTGTTTTCAATGTATCCATTTTCCTAACTGGATGATATAAACACATGTCAGATATGTGTCATATGTTCAAGCTATAGATGCTTGCTGGTGGTTGGTGTGCAGGCTTTAGTCCCTGATTGCCCTGAAGCATTGCTGTCACATTAATCTGGAGAGGCACAGCTCCCAGGCAGGGTTTTGTCCAAGCCGTTCAGCTGGTCTTGTTAAGCCTGCTGCTCTCCAGAGCTGACCAAGCTGACTTTGGAAGGTCAGGCACAAAGGGCTCTTGGCTTCAGAACTAAGCAACTCCCTTTAAAACAGTCAGTCAGGATCCAACCAGGACACAGAAACCACATTGTAATTTGAAAGATTCATGTGAAGAATCCTTAACTATTACAGGGGACTGTGGTAACGGGAGATTGGTTAGTAAGAAATAAAGAGAACACTAAAGAACACAGGAGTCACAGACACAAGAAGCAGCCACTCCCTAAGGGCTGAGATAGAACACCCAAGGAAGAGGTCCCCACACCCTAGGGCTGAGATCCAGATCTCATTGGAGGTAGAGGGCATGGTCGTGGCTCACAGGTGGGCAGAGAAGAGACCATGGTGTTGCCCCAACAGAACTTCATGGGAATCTGCCCTCTGGGAAGCTGGGGATGCTGTGTCCAAAGAGGGGCCACATGCCAGAACTCGCTGCAGAGCTGCCCTCTGGCATGTTGGGGAGAGGTGCTTCTGCTGGTCACTGAACTGCCAGGAGCCAGTCCTGGGGAAGCTGCGTGCTGTATGAGCCTGGTGAGAGATGCACGCCAGAACCAGAGGGAGAAAACACCTTCCTTACTCAGTGTCCCTCCATCACCCTCTGCTGACGAAGACTAACACTGTGACAGCTGGCAGAGGAGAAATATTTGCAGGCCCAGCTTCATTTTTCAGAGCAGGCAATGAATTTTGAGTTTGGAACTGAGAGGCGATAAATCGGTAACTGAATTTATTAATTGAATCCAAGTTAAATGAATTAATTAATTAGTTGACTTGAATTGAAGTTAATTGAATCCCCACCAGTCAAGAAGATTGAGGTGTAGCAAAGGTAGAAGCATTTTCTTCCTCT
Organism: Rhinoceros unicornis; assembly: GCA_028646465.1. Taxonomy (NCBI): domain Eukaryota; kingdom Metazoa; phylum Chordata; class Mammalia; order Perissodactyla; family Rhinocerotidae; genus Rhinoceros; species Rhinoceros unicornis. Next base: position 11,196 of record JAQQSS010002804.1, on the reverse strand, counting down.
TCCCTTCTAGGAGCCAGCACCCAAAGAGGAGACCAGCAATGGGATCAGGGCTGCTGTGTAGGGCTGCCCAGCCTAAGCCCCCTAGCTCCACGGGATCCATTCACAAAGACTCCACTGTGAATTTTCCCCTTGAGGTTGTGTAGCTTGGCTTCCTGATTTGGAGAGGTAAGTCATGTGTTGCCAGATGAGGACCAGCTGTTCCTAAGGAAATGACAGAGTTAGTGGCAGAGTAGAGACTATAGACCCAGGTTGAACAGCACCAGGCCCTATGATGACACAGGGAAAGCCTAATTCAGCCTTGATGAGACTGACTAGCCATGTGTTCTTGGGAAAGTTGCTCTCCAGGCCTCAGTTTCTACAACCATAAACAAAGGGGCTGGGACTAGATACTATTTTATGTCCTATTACCTCTGAAATTATACATCTTCATACGGCATTTATTCATTCTCCTATTCATTTATTTATTGACTCAGTGGCAGGTTTACCATAAAACCAGTGAGGTTGAAGCCTCAGAGTCCCTTGCTTGCATTGGCCCCTTCAAAAGCTCTGTCTTTTTGTATCCATAAGTTTCATTCTTTTTCTTCAAGTAGATCCCAAATTGTATCAGCTTCAGGTCCCACAAAACCTGGGTTCCCCTGTGCCCTCACCAAATCTTTACTGAGTACTCCTTCTGAGGTCAGACACTGACCAGGCTCAGCGATACCTGCGTTAGCTCCTCCCTCTGTCATGTGACAGCTGCACTGCCTCAAGCAAATTACTCCCGTTTCTGAGCCTCACTGTTGTCATCTCAAAGCCCAGGTTGTTGTGAGGACTCCATGAGGGAGTGTGTGCAAAGGCACTGCACACTGAGCAGATCCTCCAGCAATAGCAGCTCTGTCCCCGCACTGGGAGGAAGGGGAAGCTCTGAGGAGTGTGGGCAGGAGGCTCAAAGTTGAGATGTGTGCCATAGCACATGGGGCTGTAGCAGAGCCCCCGAGGCACAAGATGCACATCAGCTCCTGCGTAACATATCAAAGAATCCTCGAAGGCACAGAGGGCAAGCGTGTGTGCATACGGGGGCCTGGGGGCTATTTTTTGTGGGGTTCCTGTCTATATAAATAATTTGATTTAAAATGTATTAAAAAATTCATGAGGCCTTTCGAGGTTTAGTGACTGGTTGATGAAGATTTAGAATAACGGATGGGAAGTTGTCCTTCCCTTTTGTTTGTTGTCCAGTCAGTGGGTGTGAAGATTCTTCGTGGTGTCCAGGCACCATCTTTTACTGCTCGTTCTTGTCAAGTCACTGTTCCCAGCTAATGTCACAGCTCCTATATTGAGAAAAATCTGTCATGTGGTCATTACTCATAATGCCATGGCTCTGCCACCTGTTTGCTGACACAGTGGAGACCTTCCTGCCTCTGTGTTCCCCTGGGATGACTTCTGGGATGCTGCTGCATCGTCCCTCAGGAGGCTGCAGCGTCCACCCCTGCCCATGCGCTAAGGGCTGAATTGTGTCCCCCTAAATTCATGTGTTGAAGTCCTAACCCCCAGTACCTCAGAATGTAACTTTGTTTGGAGATATGGTACTTACCAAGTTAAAATGAGGCTACCAGGGTGGGCCCTAATCCAATATGACTGACATCCTTATAAAAAGGGGAAATTTGGAGACATACTCATGTACAGAGAGAATGCCACGTGAACAAGAAGACAGCCCTCGACAAGCCAAGGAGGGAGGCCTGGAAGAGGCCCTTCCCTCAAAGCCCTCAAAAGGAACTAATCCAGCCAACACCTTGATTTTGGATTTCTAGTCTCAACAACTGTGAGATAATAAACTTCTGTTGTTTAAGCCCCCCAGTCTGTGGTATTTTGTTACAGCAGCTCAAGCTGACTCATACACAGTGAACATTGGCTTCCCACCATGTCTTCTCATGACCTCCTTAGACAGAAATGCTGAATCTTTAGAATGGGATCTCTTTCAATGTTAACTGCTGTTTCAGTCCCTTCAGGCTGCTATGACAAAGTACCACAGACTGGGTGGCTTATAAACAACAGACATCTATTTCTTACTGTTCTGGAGGCTGTAAGTCTGAACTTAGGGTGCCAGAATCATTGGGCTCTGGTGAGAGCCCTCTCCTGGGTTGCAGACTGCCGATTTCTTGTTGTGTCCCCACTAGGCAGAAAGAGGGCGGGAGAGCTCTCTGGGGTCTCTTTTCTAAGGGCACTAATCCCATTCCTGAGAGCTCCACCCTCATGACCTAATCACTTCCCAAAATCTCCACCTCCTAACATCACCTTGGGGGTTTGGATTTCAACATACGAATTTGGCGGGGACACAAACTTTCAGTCCATAACAGCTGTACCAGGGTGTTAGCAAGGGGCCCAGGCAGAATGAGATCAGTCCCGTCCTGCAAGAAATGCTTGTCCCTCATCTGACACACACAGCTCAAGACCAAGCAGGAGGGCACGGCGTCACCACATTGATCGGGGCAGGAAAGGACGGATCAGAAGGCCCACTGCTTGTGCAGCGATGACCTCCAAAGTGCTGGGGGGAGGGTGTGGTCCCCCCAGAGGCTCCTGTGGTGGGGGTGGGCACCCTCCTCGGTGCCAGTGGTGGTGGTGGGTGACATGGTGGAGGACGCCTGGCGCTGCCCCTGCCTCCGTCAGATGCTAGAGTCCAGAAGTGGCACTGTGGTGGGTGAGACAAAGTCTGGGCCCAGGATGGATGGTGGCCTGTTGCTATCTTAGAGCCTGCACTCTTTCTGCATCTCATGTGAGTGAGAGTCACTCAGAATCAGCGTGTCAGCACCATTCCGGCAGCCCATCATGCACTTCACAAAAAATAACATGCAGGCCAGCAGGAGACATCTGCTGCCCAGCTGGCACTCCTGACACTGGGGTCTGGCCACAGGCCATTGGCGCAACCCTATAGGCTCCAGTTCTAGAGCTCCTTGGGGGATCTGGTGAACCCCCACATACAATAGAAGGTCAGAATATCCCGCAGGGAGAAATGGACATGGGGCCCCAGTGGGGCTTGGGCATTCTGCCTGGACAGCCTTACTGCCCTGGCTGGTCCCAGGCACCAGACAGAGACACAGATAATTGCCAAGAAGGTGTGTTCAGTGACAGGGCCCCTTGTGGAGCCTGTTCTGGGTGTGCCTGCCACTCCCACAGGGAACTGCTGGCCTTGGCTGGTTACCCCGCTGGAAGAGATTTAGAAAATTTCTAGGCAGGTACTTTTTGATAGTGGGATTCATGCAGGACCGAGTACAGGCTCAGGGAACCTGCCCAGATGGCACTGTCTGCCCTGGCCAGGCCCAGGCACCAGAGAGAGTCGGAAAGTTTTTTTTTGGCTTCTAATGTCAATTGCTAATTTAATTTTTTCCAGCTTTATTGAAGTATAATTGACAAATAAAAATTATATATATTTATGAGGTACAACATAATGTTCTGATACACATATACATTGTGAAATGATTACCACAGTCAGGCTAATTAACATATCCAGCCCTTCACATGGTTATCTTTTTTTTGGTGTGGTGAGAATATTTAAGATCTACTCTTTTAGCAAATTTCAAGTACACAATATAGTACTATTAGAGACAGAAATTCTTAAGAAATTCCCTCCACAGGGCGAGAGGGAGGAGAGGGAAAATGAAGCACAGGCCTGGGGCAGCATCTCTGCTTGCCTGGGTCTACGGGAGGTACAGGCGGGTCTGTCCAGCTCACCAGAATGTTCTAGGAAGCCCTCAGCCACAGCCAACTTGAACCAGAAGTCTAGTAGTTAGCAGCGTGGGCTTGACATTCAGACACACCTGGTGGAGACCTGACACTTCTACTTAGATCTGTGACCTCTGGAAACTTACTCAGTCTCTCGGAACTTCAGTTTCCTAATGTGTAAAACGAGCAGGAGTAATCATACCATTGGACACTGGGGCTAAGCGTGCACCATCTGGCCTCGTTGGCTCTGTCATCACCTGCTATCTGTGTTACCTTGGCATGTGATGAGCCGTCCGATATCTCAGTTTCCTCATCTATGAAGTGAGGACAATAATAGCATGTCATAATTATGTCATGTGGCTTGTGAGGATTCGCTCGTCAGTACAGACATGGAGCACACAGTAGGCACCCACCAGTGTGAGCCGTTGTTACTGTCATCCGGACAAGGCTGCAGGCTTTCCTGCACTGGGGCACCTTACTCTGTACCTGATGCGTGGTAGACACTCAAAGGTTAGCCAGAAAGAGCTCTCAGCCCATTCCCTGGTCCAACCCAGTCCATCTCCACAGCGGGTGGAGGGAGCCCTGGGCTGGCGTGGGAGATGGGGTAATCCTCCCAGCTAGGGCAAGAGGGACAGCGGATTGACTACACGGGGCCTCGTGCCCCTCACAGCCCAGCGAGGACTCAGACACCCCTGCTCAGCCCCACATTCTATGCTTCCCTTCTGTTCCACCCACCCTTCCACTGTGAGTGCAAAAGCCAGACAATGCTAGACAAGCCTCTCGAGGGGTAACAGCTCTGGGAACAAGCTTCCCAGGGAAGGCCATCAGAAAAGCCAGAAAAGACGAAACAAGTGGGAGAAAAGTCAGCCAACCAGAAATAAATGTCAGAAATGGTAACAAGAAAAGGCAAGCATCTACACCATTTCAGACAAGGCCACCGAGTGAGAGGAGAAAAGGAGGAGAAAAGAATGAGGAGACGGACAACCTAAGAGGCAGCCGAGACAGAGGGTGCTGGAGAGGGAAGAATCAGAACAAAACCAGCATGTTGCCTGCTGACAGCGGCCCCGGGACCCACACCGGGTTTGCACTTTCTGTCTGCCTGGGAGCTTCCATCAGGCTGTGTGCTGACGGTCCCCCCAAGGCCTAGGGGACAGCCAAGTCTGTTCGTTTCTCCTGTTCCTTGTCGGTGCTCTTCAGAGAGAACTCATGCTTGGTCGTGGGCTCTGCCACACTGGGTAGATGAGGATGCTTATCCGTGTCCGCACTTGGGGAAACCGAGGCAGTGCTTTCCCAGGAGTCACATCAGGGAGGAGGAGCTTGGAAACAGGTGATGGCGTGGTTCCTGACACCCAGGCGGTACCTAAAGAAGTCTTTTCCTCACTTCCCTCTTTCTTTGTGTCACTTAGAATATAATAATTAGAGAAATCCATAATGCCAGGCACAGTTCTACACTCGCTACATGTATTGGTTCAGTTAACCCTCTGCACAACCCTACGAAGTAGCGTGGTGATCATCCCCACTCTGCAGAGGGGGAAATGGAGGCCAGAGAGATGAAGTAGCTGGCTAGGGTCACCTAGTAGGCAGCGGAACTGGAATTCAAACCCAGTGCTGCCTCCTGTGGCCCCAGCTAGAGCGCACTCCACACTTGGGGGCGTGGCAACTTTGGCTTTGCTATTGTTTATTTTCAGATTGCACTAGCAGTTGATTCATTTTACACCGCAATGAACTGCTCCTACTTGATGAAAAGGGAAACGGAATTTCTGTGCCTCTGTAGTTTGGAATGTTTACTGGTTTGATCGAGATTTAATGAGTGGAAATAAAAAATACTCTGAGTGTATACACATTATCAGGTAATATATATTCAAAACAGGATATTCAAAAATTAAACATCTGCTAAGACACGTTAATTTGTGCGGGAACGCTGTAGCCTCAATCTGATATAAATTTACTGACAAAATCCATCACTCTGTACTTACAAACTGGCTTTCAAGCTCTGGGCAGGAGCCTCCCCTGGACGGACGGAGTGTGTTACGTGGCGTCAGTGGCTGAAATGCCATTAACCACAAGGGAGATAGGAATTGTAGCCAAGCCCGGGGTGCAATGGTCAAGTTCTGGGCACATGTTGTGCTTGTTGACGGAAGAATTTACGCTGGGGACTAGTCCTTCCTGGTTGCTCAGTCAGCTGGGCTCCTGCTCTTGTCAGCTGAAGCCCCCACCCCAGCTGGTTCCCCCCACGCCAAGGAGCTGGATTTCAAATCACACCAGAGACACTGTGGCAACGGGGTGACATGGAGTGTGCTGCTGTAATTAGTCTATCAAAGCGGCAATATTCCTACTGAGGAGGGGGCCACTCGTGCGTCACCGCGAGACGGCAGGCTGGTCCAGGAGGCGCGGGCTCCCACTGTAAGAATGCACCCCTTGCTCTGAAGGCTGGCCTGGCTGGGGCACAGAGCCTGCCACCCAGCTTGGCGGACCCCCCCACAGGGAGCACTGGCAGCCCACAGAGTGTGAAAAGAGGAAGCTCGTGGGCTGTCCTCTCCTTCCAAGGGAGGCAGACCCAAGCCCAGACAAGGATCACTCAGGAAGTAGGTCTTGAACCTCTTGCTTTCTGGAGACCTCGCTTCCCCAAAAAGATTGACTTAACATCTTCTTGTACTGGGACACAAATGTCCAGGCTTCTGCTCACTCAGAGGATTTATTGGCAAAATCCCAGAGCAGGCACAGAGGCTTACATGTCGCTACAGAACAGAAGGTTCACTTTGAGTAACAGATATTTTGCTCAAGAAAAGTTAGGAGGGAGGTCAAGACACAGGGAAAGAAGGAGGGAGACATCCTCGTTTACATGATCTACAGGCATACCTCATTTGCACTTCACTTTATTGTGCTTCACAGATACTGCGTTTCTTAGAAATTGAAGGTTTGTGGCAACTCTCTGTTAAGCAAGTCTATCGGTGCCATTTTTCCAACAGCATTTGCTCACTTCTTGTCTCTGTGTCACGTTTTGGTAATTCTCCCAATATTTCAAGCTTTTTCATTATTATTATATTTGTTATGGCGATCTGTGATCAGTGATCTTTGATGTTACTATTATAATTGTTTTGGGGGCACCATGAACCACACTCATATAAGACAGAGAATTTAATTGATAAAAGTTGTATATGTACTGATTGCGCCACCGAATGGCTGTTCCCTCATCTCTCTCCCTCTCCTCTGGCCTCCCTACTTCCTCAGACATAACAATATTGCAATTAGGCTAGTTAATAACCATACAATGCCCTCTAAGTTTTCAAGTGAAAGGAAGAGTCGCTCATCTCTCACTTTAAATCAGAAGCGAGAAATGATTAAGCTTAGTGAAGAAGGCATGTCGAAAGCCAAGACAGGCTGAAAGCTAGGCCTCTTACACCAGTTAGCCAAGTTGTGAATGCAAAGGAAAAGTTCTTGAAGGAAATTAAAAGTGCTACTCCAGTGAACACACGAATGATAAGAAAGTGAAAAAGACTTATTGCTGATATGGAGAAAGTTTTATTTGTCTGGACAGAAGATCAAACCAGCCACAACATTCCCTTAAGTGAACACCTAATCCAGAGCACGGCCCTCACTCTCTTCAATTGTATGAAGGCTGAGAGGTGAGGAAGCTGCAGAAGAGAAGTTCGAAGCTAGCAGAGGTTGGTTCATGAGGTTTAAGGAAAGAAGCTGTTTCCATAACATGAAAGTGCAAGGAGAAGCAGCAAGTGCTGACGTAGAAGCTGCAGCAAGTTATCCAGAAGATCTAGCTAAGATAACTAAAGAAGGTGGCTACTCTAAACAGCAGACTTTCAATGCAGACGAAACAGCCTTATCTTGGAAGAAGATGCCATCTAGGACTTTTATAGCCAGAGAGGAGAAGTCAATGCCTGGCTTCAAAGCTTCAAAGGACACGCTGACTCTCTTGTTAGGGGCTAATGCAGCTGGTGACTTTAAGTTGAAGCCAATGCTCATTTACCATTTTGAAAATCCCAGAGCCGTTATTATGCTAAATCTACTCTTCCTGTGCTCTATAAATGTAACAACCAAGCCTCGATGACAGAACATCTGTTTACAACACAGTTTACTGAATATTTTAAGCCCACTGTTGAGAATTACTGCTCAGGAAAAAAGAGTCCTTTCAAAATATTATTGTTTATTGACAATGCACCTGGTCACCCCAGAGCTCTGATGGTGATGTACAATGAGGTTAATGTTGTTTTCACGTCTGCTAACACAACATCCATTCTGCAGCTCATGGATCAAGGAGTAATTTTGACTTTCAAGTCTTATTATTTAAGAAATACATTTCATAAAGCTATAGCTGCTGTAGATAGTGATTCCTCTGATGGATCTGGGCAAAGTCAATTGAAAAATTTTTGGAAAGGATTCACCATTCTAGATACCATTAAGAATATTCAGGATTCATGAAAAGAGGTGAAATAACATTAACAAGAGTTAGGAAGAAGTTGATTCCAACCCTCACGAATGACTTCGAGGGGTTCAAGATTTCAGTGGACGAAGTAACTCCAGATGTGGTGGAAACAGCAAGACAACTAGAATTAGAAGTGGATCCTGAAGATGTGACTGAATTGCTGCAATCTCATGATAAAACTTTAACAGATGAGGAGTTGCTTCTTCTGGATGAGCAAAGAAAGTGGTTTCTTGAGATGGAATATACTCCTGGTAAAGATGCTGTGAAGATTGTCGAAATGACAACAAAAGATTTAGAACATGACATAAACTTAGTTGATAAAGCAGTGGCAGGGTTTGAGAGAATTAATTCCAATTTTGGAACAAATTCTACTGTGGGCAAAATGCTGTCTAACAGTATCACATGCAACAGAGAAATCTTTCATGAAAAGAAGAGCCAATCCTTCAAAACATACCACAAAGCAATAGTAATGAAAACAGCATGGTACTGGTACAAAAACAGACACACAGATCAACGGAACAGAATTGAAAGCCCAGAAATAAAACCTCACATCTACGGGCAGCTAATCTTTGACAAAGGAGCAAAGAATATACAATGGAGAAAGGAAAGTCTCTTCAATCAATGGCTTTGGGAAAACTGGGCAGCCACTTGGAAAAGAATGAAAGCAGACCATCTTCTTTCACCATAAAAATTAACTCAAAATGGATCAAAGACCTGAAGGTGAGACCTGAAACCATAAAACTCCTGGAAGAAAATGTAGGCAGTACACTATTTGTCATTGGTCATAAAGGAATCTTCTCAAATTCCATGTCTGCTTGGACAAGGGAAACAAGAGAAAAAATAAACAAGTGGGACTGCATCAGACTAAAGAGCTTCTGCAAGGGAAATGAAACCAGGATCAAAATGAAAAGACAACCCACCAGCTAGGAGAAAATATTTGCAAGTCATATACCTGACAAGGGATTAATCTCCATAATATATAAGGAACTCACACAACTAAACAACAAAAAAACAAATAACCCGATCAAAAAATGGGCAGAGGATATGAACAAACATTTTTCCAAGGAAGATACACAGATGGCCAATAGGCATATGAAAAGATGTTCAACATCACTAATCATCAGGGAAATGCAAATCAAAACTACACTAAAGTATCACCTCACACCCATTAGAATGGCTATAATCACCAAGACAAAAAAATAACAAATGTTGGAGAGGATGTGGAGAAAAAGGAACCCTCATTCACTGCTGGTGGGAATGCAAACAGGTGCCACCTCTATGGAAAACAGTATGGAGATTTCTCAAAAAATTAAAAATAGAAATACCTTATGATCCAGCTATCCCACTTCTAGGTATTTATCCAAAGAACTTGAAATCAACAAGCCAAAGAGGCTTATGTACCCCTATGTTCATTACAGCATTAGTCATTATAGCCAAGACGTGGAAGCAACCCAAGTGTCCATCGACAGATGATTGGATAAAGAAGATGTGGTATATATACACAATGGAATACTACTCAGACATAAAAAAAGACAAAATCGTCCCATTTGCAACAACATGGGTGGACCTGGAGGGTACTATGTTAAGTGAAATAAGCCAGACAGAGAAAGACAAACATTGTATGACTACATATGTGGACGACAAACTAACACAAGGACAGAGAGAACAGTTTGGTGGTTACCAGGGGGAAAGGAGTTGGGGGCTGGGCACAAAGGATGAAGGGGAGCATTTATATGGTGACTGACAAATAATAATGTACAACTGGATAATGTACAGCATCATAAACTATTATCACATCAATAAAAAAATAAAAATAAATTTTAAAAAGAGTCAATCGATGTGGCAAACTTCATTGTCTTATTTTAAGAAAGTGCCACAGCCCCCCCAACTTTCAGCAACCACCACCCTGATCAGTCAGCAGCCATCAACATTGAGACTTCAGCAAAAAGTCAAGACTCCCAGCAGAAAAAAGTTTACGATTTGCCAAACTCTCAGATGATGGTTAGCATTTTTTAGCAATAAAGTATTTTTTAAATAAGGTATGTATATTGGTTTTTTTAGACACAATGCCATTGCATGCTTAATAGACTACAGTATAGTGTAAACACAACTTCTATGGGCACTGGAAAACCAAAAAAATCCGTGTGACTTGCTTTATTTTGATATTTGCTTTATTGCAGTGGTCTGGAACGAAACCCAAAACATCTTCGAGGTAAGTGTGTGTCTGACAGGCCTTGTTTGTGGTTGACTGGAAGGGTAAAGTGGGTGATAGAGAATGGAGAACCTGAGAAACTCTTCCCCGTGGGGGTTGGAAAGGTGAAATGGTTGATGGAAAATGTAGATTATGACAATGCCACCACATGGAAGTTTGGTGGACAATGGAGATTATGATGTTTTCCCCTTGGGTGGGTGAGAGAGTGAGCGGGGTTGAAGGAAAATGGAGATTATGACCACACCTCTCCCCTACATAGCCAGGGAATGGCAGTGGTGGAGAGAATGTGGTGACTTGACCCCACGAGGCCCTGAGTGGGGTCTAAACAGGACCATATTGACCTGCTTGGAATGTACGAGATTTGGAGAACAGGGAGGAGGATGTCTGCACTGAGACTTGAAAGATCAGCAGGAGTCTTTACCAGGCCAGACATAGACAGGCCTGTAATACCAAGGAGAGCCCCGCCTACGCCCTGGCATGATCGGCCCTCGAGGCCGCCCCTCTTCTGTCTTTTGGCCAGTCCCAGCCGAACCTCAGGGCCCTCGCCTCAACCCCTCCAGTGCTGCCCAGTGACTCCCAGTCTCTCTCCTAGGGTCCACCCACACCAGCAGCATCTAGAGACCACCTACCAACCCCTGATGTGTCCCCCAGCCACCGCCTGGTTGTTGTAGAGCCAACTGGGGCAGAGCTCAGACCCTTCATGGTGCCCCTGGGTCTGCACCTCCTCAGACTGTGCCCATAGTCTGTCCCACTCGGGAACTTCTTCCTTGCTATGCCATCCTCCCTGGGGGCCCTCAGTCATCTCTGCCCACCTCAAGCTCTCAGAACCTACTCTAATTGCCCCACATGG
>JAQQSS010002803.1:0-12818 GCA_028646465.1 Rhinoceros unicornis | reverse complement strand
AATTCGGGTTCCATTTTGGAAGAGAAGTTTAAATGCTTGCCTATGCCTGCTCCAAGCTACCACATTGGTTACAAAGATTACAATGAATCTAGCTTTTTTTTCCAACAGTTTATAACATTTTGAAAATGAAACCAAAACGACCAACAGGAAGAGTCTGTCAAAGAAAACCAGAGCTGGACAGTAGTCAAGTGGTAAAAACAGATTTTGTTAAGCACAATTGCAATAGAGGGAAAGTGACCTCAGAACTGGGCTCAACTCCACATGTAAGAAAAAATTGGACTTGTGGCCAAGGAGCTGGGGATGGTGGGGAGGGGTCAGTAGATGAAAAGTAGTAAGAGGCCACATGAGGGTTACATAAGGGAAGATTCTAGCTAAACTGACCTAGCAGGATTCTTTTTTTTTTTTTTTTGTGAGGAAGATCAGCCCTGAGCTAACATCTGTGCTAATCCTCCTCTTTTTGCTGAGGAAGACCGGCTCTGAGCTAACATCTATTGCCAATCCTCCTCCTTTTTTTCCCCAAAGCCCCAGTAGATAGTTGAATGTTATAGTTGCACATCCTTCTAGTTCCTAGCAGGATTCTTGATGAAGGCAGGCCAGGGTGATCAGACCTCACTTGGGAGATGATAGAAGATGAAGAACATGGGTGTGAGGGTGATCTGGCTGTGACATCTGTCAACTCATTGATCACCAGGGTTGATTGGGCTGATCTGGCTGGCTAGGCAGGTGTCCCCTTCCTCCCTCACCCCTCCATGTGCGTCTCTCCCAAAGCTGTGCACTCGGTTGAAGAGGACGACCTTCCTCGACAGAAGAGGACCATTCTTTGGTCAAGGGTATATGAGTAGCTGCACTCCCCTCCTAGAACCTCCAAACAAGCTCTTAAGATAAAGAACCTGATCAGACATCCAGGGTGATCTGATACTAAAAGTAGGGGATTCTGGCTGAACCAACTTAGCAGGGTTCTTGCTAAATTGGGCAATGCAAAGAAGAACATGGAAATCCAAAAGTCAAAGCTTCATTGCGAAAAAGATTCAGAGGAGCCTGACTAAACTTTGACTCTTTGTCAGGCCCTAGGAGTAGGCAAGGGAGAATTTTTCTAAATGGCACTGCTAGCATCTTGCACCTTTTGCAAAAATAAAGGGACTTCTCTTAAGGAGTAGGTAAATACCTCTGCACATAGAAAAGGCAGACGTGTATAAAGAGCAAACCAAAACATTCAGAAGAGATAGCCAAAATGTGGTGCCAATGTCTGCTGTGAGATCAAATGGGAACAGATGAACATTAGTCAGAGTGTCGACAAGATGATTGGTATCTGGGTTGAAATCCCCCAGAAGCAAACCCAGAGATAAGGGTTAGAATATAAGTAATTTATTTGGGAAATAATCCAGGTAAATACCTATAAAAGAGAGGAGAGAAAAGGAAGGAAAGGAAGCCAATAAAGGATACAATATAAGTTACCCCTGCAGACAAGTAGAACCAAATATAGCTAAGGAACTGTGGGAAACAGTGTAGAACATGCTTCAGACTTACCCAAATGAGGGGCAGGAACCTGTGGTAGATACATTCCACGTCTTACACAATTTTCTGAGGACTGTTTCTAAAGGAATTAACACTCGGGCACATCGGGTGTGTACCACATTTGGGCCAAGCAAGTTACTGCAGCCATAGAATGTCCGTAAGGGAGAGAGTCATGTGTGTTTTCAAAAAGCAAACTTCAGCATTTAGAGCGAATACTAAGAGGATATGGATGAGGCACCTGCAGCATCCACCAAAGTTAGAATAACCAAGATGAGAGCTGGTCACACTTAGCAAGAATATATCCCATAACATCAAGGACTCTGTTGTCAGGCGCCTAGAATTGGGAGTCCTTCAAATGAGATTTGTATTTTCATCATTAATAGAAAAAGAAAAAAATGCTACATTTCAGAAAAGATGCAGACATAAAGGAAGACTGTAAGAGAAGAGTGGAATATGACACAGAGAAAGTGCCGCAGATCAAGATGTGGCACAATGCTGGCTCCAATGATAATAGAACTACTCTTGGGAGAGTGGTAAAGGCTTATAATTCAATAGCCAGATACTAAACAAACTTAAAAGGAGCTTGAAAGATCTGTTGCCACCTTTCAAAATTATCACAATATCAAGACAAAATATGGATCAAGGCAAGAAAGCATGATGAAAGCATGAACGTTAAGGTGAATAAACAGATACCCAGGTCAAAATAGTACAAAAAGGGGGTCCGGCCCAGTGGCATAGTGGTTAAGTTTACACGCTCTGCTTCGGCAGCTCGGAGTTCACAGGTTCGCATCCTGGGAGCAGACCTACACACCACTTATCAAGCCATGCTGTGGCAGGTGTCCCACATATAAAGTAGAGGAAGATGGGCAGGCATGTTAGCCGAGGGCCAATCTTACTCAGCAAAAAGAGGAGGACTGGCAACAGATGTTAGCTCAGAGCTAATCTTCCTCACCAAAAAAAAAGAAATAGTACAAAAGGTTACATCCTTTGATAAACTCCCCCATCCATGGCAATGACAAATAAAATATAGAGAAACCAAAATGACATAACCACACTCAAATTCAAAATAAATAATCTCCATTGACCCTAAACAGAATGCAAACACAAAACAGTGTGAGAACCTGATGTTTCAGTACTAGAAAGTAGATAGAAAGATAGTCAACCTTGTGACAAGAGGCTGAACCAAACTAACCACTGGCTTTGTGACTACATCTGATAGTCCCAACCTCACCACTGGCCAGGCATTACTGATTGTCATTATCTGACTTGGTTCTGAAAAAGAGGATCAGAGGGCCAGCCAGAAGCAAATGCAAAATGCTGGGCCAGGAGGTGTGACAGAGTGTGACAAAGTGGGAGAAAGTGGGGCGGGGGGAGGAGAGAAGGAGAAAGAGAGTAAAAATTCTAAAACACATAAAGAAATATAATGCTAAAAGACAGCTAAGAAAATCGATAATTAAAATGTAAATTCATTCCAATTAATTTAAGTTTATTTTTAAAAATGGGGGCAAAGATTTTAACATAAATATGTTGAAGATTTTCAAGGGAAAAGGAGACATAGTTCCCTTTAAACTTAACAAATTACAAAATTCAGAAATCCTTAGGAAATGAGTCGAGAAGATAAAAAAGATTAAATATACTAAAAATGAAAAATAACATCACTAAAATAAAATGCAATATATGTGGTTAACATAGAAATGAAAACAACTACAGAATGGCCGGGAAGATGAGCATAAGGAAGGAACTCATCCAAAATACATTTCAGAGAAGGAAGAATAAATCTGACAAAGCAGTGAGGAAATATGGAATATGGATTGAAAGACTAAAACATTCATCCAATAGAGGAGATTGACAGAGATGTAACATTTGAAGATACAGCTACTTGAGAAATCTCCAGAACTGAAGAAAAGCTTGAGCCCACACTCTAATTTGTTGGTAACTTCCATACGTAGACGCAGGGTATGATGCTATAGAGTTGGGGGCATAAAGTGACACTCTTTAGACCTACTAGAGCAAAGAAGACAAATTACTTACAGATGACAAGTCAGATAGAAGACATACTTCTCATCTGCAACCATGCATTTGAAAATTCTGTACAATAATTACATCCAAGGATAGACGGACAGCAACAAAAGAAAACTGCCTACATAGAATTTATACTTAACCGAACTATTATTCAAGAGTGAGGACAAAATAAAGATGTTTTCACATGATATCTAAGATCATTTACCCACTGGCCATTCTCTAAAAGAAAATTGAACCACGTATTTTATCAAAAGAAAAGTAAACAAGGAGGTAAGGTAGGGAAAATAGAAAAAAAAAATGGTGAGCAGTGAAATTGATAAAATTCTCTAGTAAATTCAATTAACTACACTTTAAAAATATAATTTTGGGGGCTGGCCTGGTAGAGCAGCAGTTAAGTGTGCGCGCTCCTCTTCAGCGGCCCGGGGTTCGCAGGTTCGGATCCCGGGGGTGCACCGATGCACCACTTGTCAGGCCATGCTGTGGCGGCATCCCATATAAAGTAGGGGAAGATAGGTATGGATGTTAGCCCAGGGCCAATCTTCCTCAGCAAAAAAGAGGAGGATTGGCATTCGATGTTAGCTCAGGGCCGATCTTCCTCACAAAAAAAAAAAATATATATATATATATATATATATAATTTTGTATTTTAAAGTGGGGAATTAAGATTCTTAGCTAAAATAACAAGATAAGGAAGTTTCAGACATTGTTCAGTGAGCAAAATATGCTCAGATCTTTATTGTTGTGTGTCTTGGAAACAAAAAAAATGATTATAGAAGAATTAAAAGTTGTAGTTATTTATGTTAATTTAGGATTAAAAAAGACAATATATAACTTAAAATCTATACAGGAAAAAATTTAAACAAATATATATATTCAGCTGTATTCTACTTACAAGCATCATGTCTCAAATAGAACCATGCAGAAAGTTTGAAAGTAAAGAGGTTAAAAAAATACGCCATGCAAATAGTAACAGATGCAAAGATGTTGAAGCACTATTGATGTTGATATCAGGGAAAGTAGAATTTTAAGCAAAAAACATTAATAGGAATAAAGAAGGTTGACACATAATCATAGAAAAAATAATCTTCGAAGAAGAAAAGATAACCATGAAGTTATATGCACTTAACAATATAAGCCTGAAATGTAAAATGCAAAATCTGTCTGAATTATAATTAGAAATTTTAAAATCTACAAACATGATGACAATTTTTAACAAATCTCTGTCACAAATAGGTAGAACAAGCATAAAACATATAAGAAAAACTATAAAAGATTTTGATAGAACCATTTAGGATATTTATTAAATACATGGAAGCAGCCACTCAATTAATTTTCCTCAAGTTAATTCTTCTCTTCTTCCTTTAAAATAGAATTATCATATTTTTTATCTGAGCACATGTGTACTTTTTTTTGCCATATGATTCAATAATAAGTAGAAAAACTGAATAGACCAGTAATAATTAAAGAACTTTATTTTGTAAACATACATAAAAATAAACATAAACACATGCATATTTATTTATTTTCCACCCAAAAAGGCAATTTCCATAAAATAAAGCAAGGAACAAATTTCAGTCTTATGCAAAATGTTTCCAAGATAGAATACTCTCCAACTAATTTTATGAGCGTAGTGTAGTCCTGATGCTAAGACTGCACCAGGACAGTTAGGAAAAAGCAAATTAAATATCAATATCTTTTATGAGCATATTTGCAAAAACTCTTGATATTAGCAAGTCACCGTTGGCAGTATCTTAAACACAGACACACACACACACACACACACACACACACACACACACACACACGCACATCTAGTTTGGTTTTACCCCAAGGCTAACTGATTGTTAATGTAAGATAACATTGTCTCTAATCAAAGAGTAAACCCACATGACAACCTCAATAGATAGAAAAATACATTTGAGCAAATTCAACATTCACAGTTTTTTTTAAAAATGAAGAAAATAGAATTAGAAGAGAATTACTATATTCTGGAAAAGGATATCTTACTAAAATTCATAGGAAATGTAATAGACATTAACATTGAAATCAATCAGAAGGAGAACAAATAGGCCTGCTATCACCATCTTACTGAACATCATACTTGTGGCTTCAAGCACTTCAAAAAGACAAGAAAATCAGAGAGTTATGAGAATATGAATGGAGAAGATAAAACTGGCCATATTTTCAGAATACATGGTTTTTAATTAGAAAATCAAAGGCAATCTACAGTCATGTTAGAAATAATGAGGCATTGCAAAAAAAATAGTATCAGTAATCTATTATAAAATATAATGGAAAATGAGATTCAATTTGCAACAGCAACAAAAAATAATTTATAGTTTCAATGCAATTCCAAATAAAATCCTGACAGAATTTCATAGACCTTAATTTTATATTCCTAAAATTCATATGGAAAACCAATAATTCTACCAATAAAAATAAAGTTTTGAAGAAGAAAAGCAAGGTGAAGATACTACCCTAACACTATTTTTATTAAAAAAAAAACTATAAGAATTATGCCAGTATTATCTCAATGCGGGTGTAAACAAATAGAGACTAGACAGCCTAGAGAGAGATCTTCACACATACGGAAAAGATATATAACAGAAGTAATGCAGATCAGTGTGGAATGATAAAATGTCAAATTCTGAGTTTGTCCAAGCTGTTGTCTATAAGAGTACCTTAGGAGCGTCATTCTCTGTTTATTAGATCTAACATCTTAATATGCTGTGTTTTTACTATTTATTTTGTCTCCTTGAACTATCAATTCCTGGAGAAATGTGTTTTAAAATCTTCTACTAAGATAGTGGATTTGTTCATTTATAATTTTAATGTTTTCATTTTTTATAGCAAATTCAGTAGCTTTTTCATATCTAATAATATTTCTTGTTTTAAAAGTCTATATTTTCTGATAATAACATAGCTTTCTTTGGTTTACTTTTTTGGGGAGGCCTGTCTTTTTCCCATTCTTTTAATTTTGTGTCTTTATAATAGTAAGTGTGTCTTACATAAGTGGCAGATATTTAATTTTTACTCTAATTTGATATTTTTTGTGTTAACTAGAAATTTTGTCCAGTCATTTATATTTATTGTGATTATGGCTGTGTTTGAATTTACTTGTATCACCTTCTTACATATTTTTATTGTTGTCTTGTTTATTTTTTCTGCTTCTTTTTTGCTTTTATGAATTTCTAGCCTTCTTTTGGATTAGAATCTTGTTTTCTCATTACATTCTCCCGTTAGTTTGAAAATTATATGCTTAGAGTTTAACCCTTTTATATTTATTGTGATTACTGTTGTGTTTGGATTTATTTATACCAACTTTGTATGTGCTTCCTATTGACTTGATTTTTTTTTCCTGTTTCTTTTTTTGCTTTTACTAATTTCTTGTATTTGAGATTGGAGTTTGGTTTTCTTTGTCACATTTTTTCCTTCTATCTGTTAGAAAGTATGCTCTGTCAATATAAACTTTTTAAAAGTTACTCTTACTATTTTAAGATGCATACCTAACAAAGTCTAAAGTGTTGAATCCTATTGTGAAGTTTATTGTTTCACCTGGCTCTCTCCTAAGGTCTCTTATTTTCATGCGTGTGTGTCAAAGAGATTGACATTTTTTAACTTTGCACTCATATTTCTGTGAACTTAATATAAGGAAACTCTTTGAGGGTCTGTTTGAAGTTGTATTTCTCAAGAGAGGACTTCTGTTTGTGTTTGGAAATGGCCTGGAAGAACTAGCAACCCTAGACAACTTTAAACTGTATTCTCCATTTAAATGTTTTAGATCAGCACAATGTAAATTTGGACCTGAAATCTGCTTCAGGGTTGGTTTTTGGATAAGAATTCTCATATTATTTTTTTCCCATCTTCCCAGAACGAAAGCCGAGACAGGAAAATTACCTTGCTGTAGGTTCTTTTCTGTTTACCTTTATGCCCTTACACTAGGGTCTCAGCTTTGTGCTAACATCTCCTGTAAGACTCTGCATCCTGCATGGGTTCTAGGCTTTATATCCTATTCTCTACCCTCTGTGTACCCTTCCAAGGGTGAGCTTAAGATCTTTCAGAGCGAAAGCAAGTTTTGGCTCTTGTTTACCTCCAAGGGTTTCTGCTTTAATTTTGTGTTTTTTCCTTTCTATATTCCTTTCCTTTGTGCCAGCTAAGCAATACATTTCCAAACATTTAAATATTCTAAAAATCACTGTAATTATTTTGTTTGGGAGGGTTATTTAGAGTCCCTTACTCATCATATTTTTGGAAATAGTAGCAAACCTGTATAAGATGATCAAGATCAACTAGCTATTTTTTATTTTCTTAAGTTCCCAGTAAAAACTCACTTTAGATTTTGTAAATCAAAATCTGAAGTAAATTAGATGGAGTGAAATTTCTAGAGATAATTGTATTAGTTCCAGTTGGCAGCCTAAATGTACATTAAAAAATTAGTAAGCAAATATTAGTATATGGCTTCAAAACAGGGACAAACTCTGCTTGGATAGTCCAGTAAGCTTAAAGTTCACAAGCCAGAGCTAGGTTTCCCTGTTCTTTTTGATTTTTAAAAGTTGCTAGATCAGAAATCCTAAGAGGTAAAAGTCCTGAATTCTTAATATAACCAAATTTAAATTGAACTTGCGACTTTTTTGACACTTTAAATATTGCTTTTTTTAATATTCTGGCCCCATAAACATAATGTTGGCAAAGGACCATTTGGTGATTATTCCTGTTAATAGATAATTCATAGCCTGAAAAGTTGGTCATTCTAATTCCCATGACAAACTATTCAGAATTAGTAATTTGTTCCATTGAAAATAGATGTTTCTAACTATGGTTTAGTAGGCTAGTGATTATATAAGGGTATGTGATTTGCATTTTAATAAATCCATTTAACTATGCACATTTGTACTATTGTAATAAGTATGGCTTGCGCCATCAATAGTTTTCATTGATGGGGAAGAATTGCAAAAAAAAATGCAAAAATCATCCCTCAAACTAAAATTGTGAATCTCAATTCACTCATCCAAAAAACAAAAGAAACAAACAAAATCTGAATGACTTTAGAGATCCTTTTTTTGTTGTTACGTGCCGTCAAGTCAGCTCCAACTCCTGGCGACCCTATGAATGAGTGATGTCCACAATGTCCTGTCCTCAACAGCCCCACTCAGTTCCTGTAGACTCATGCCTATGGCTTCCTTTATGGAGTCAATCCATCTCATATTTGGTCTTCCTCTTTTCCTACCGTCTTCTACTTTTCTCAGTATTATTGCCTTTGCCAAAGAATCTGTCTTCTTATGATGCACCCACAGTAGGACAGCCTCAGTTTTATCATCTTTGCCTCCAGCGATAGTTCAGGCTTAATATGCTCTACGACCCACTTGTTCATCTTTCTGACAGTCCAGGGTATCCATGGAGCTCTCCTCCAACACCATATTCCAAATGAATCATTTTTTTTTTCTGTTAGCCTTCTTTACTATGGCCAGGTTTCACAATCATACATAGAAATTGGGAATACGAGGGTGTGGATAATCTACTGACACTTCCTTACACTTGATAGTCTTTCCTAATTCTTATATTGCTGCCCTTACAAGTCTCAGTCTTCTCTTGATTTCTTGGCTGCAGTCTCTATTTAAATTGATGACTGAACCAAGGTAAACAAAATTTTTAACTGTTTCAGTGTCCTCATGGTCTGTGTTAAGTGGTGTAGTTCTTCTGTAGCCATGGTTTCTCTCTTCTTGACGTTCAAATGCAGTCCTGCTTTGGCAATTTCTTCTTTCACTTTCATCAGAAGTTGTTTCAAGTCATTGCAGCTTTCTGCCACTAAGATGGTGTCATCTGCATATCTTAGATTGTTGATGTTTCTTCTACCAATTTTCACTCCTCCATCTGAATCTAGTCCAGTTTTTCATATGATATATTCTATGTACAGACTAAACAGGTAGGGAGATAAAATGCACCCTTGTCCGACACATTTGCCTGTAGGAAACCATTCTGTTTCTCCATATTCTGTCCTGACAGTGGTTTCTTGCCCACAATACAGGTTACACGTCAGGACAATCAAATGCTTAGGCATGTCTATTTCTTTCAGAGCAGCCCATAGCTTTTCATCATCCACACGGTCAAAGGCTTTACTGTAGTCTATAAAACACAGACTAATCTTCTTCTGAAATTCTTTGGAACACTCCAGTAGCCAACAAATCATCACAATTAGATCTCATGCGTCTCTCCCTTTTTGAAATCCAGCTTGGACATCAGGCATTTCTTGCTCCATATAAGGTAGAAGGCTTTGTTGCAACATCTTGAGCATCACTTTACTTGCATGGGGAGATAGAGGAGTGGTCCTGTAGTTACTGCCCCCCTTGGCATCTCCTTTCTTGGGGGTTGGGATACATATCGAGCATTTCCAGTGTAAAGGCCATTGTTTGTTTTCCGTATTTTTTGGTATATTCTTGTTAGGATTTTGACAGATTCAGTCTCTGTCGCTTGAAATAATTCTACCGATATCCCATCTACCCCTGGTGACTTATTTCTTCCCAGAACTTGCAGGGCAGCTTTCACTTTACTTTCTAAAATTACAGGTTCTCCCTCATAGGAATCTTCAAACATTTCTGTGTGGTAAGATGACATTAAAGAATAGGTAGGAATCTTACTATGGTATTTATTTAGAAATACTGCAATGTTGAAAGTATGTAAAATTATTAACAGTTAAAACTCAGCCTTCCTCTGAATTTCCTGGGTATGCATGTGGATATGAGAACCTTTACTGTGGATATGAAGTAGTTATCTGTGCCTTTTGTATCTGCTCACCTCTTCTTTAACTTACCTGTTTGCCAGTGTTACTATGTGAATTTGAGTAGAATCCAGAGCCGTTCAGAATTGCTTTCTACTTTGTTTACTCAGTTGATGAATTTGAACAAAGTTTGATATGTCAAAAAGCAAGCTCATAAAAGAACAAAAGTCAACAGGCCTTAGAATATTTTGCCAAGAAGATGGCACTTTCCTTCAACTACTGATTAAAATAAAGTCAAATGAAGAGCCAAACAAAATTTAATAGCACTGTTTCCATATGGATTTTGGTAACAGATTTGATCTACCTAATTGTTGAAGATTTAAGAATTTTTCTCAGAAAGATGGGGAATAATAATGGTTGAATGGTGGACATGTTGTTCACTGGTATCTACCCAACCACTTGGAGGAACACTAAGTATATAACTCTCAGCATACATGACCATCGCTAAACGCTGAAAGCAAAGGAGGAGACAACAACATAATAGACATGATATTAGAATATTAGAATATCACATCTATTATATTATCTTTTCTTGCTGCTGCTGCTGATGATAGGTAATAATTACAGAGTATTTACTACAAACCAGGCCTTTTCCATGAATCAATTCATTTACTTCTCAAAGAGCCAATGGGGTAGATGGTGGCATTAAGTCTATTTTATAGGGGATGATACTCCACCAATCTACACATGCCGTTCTCCTTAATTAAAAAAAAACAAAAAAAAAACTGAAATATTTTTTTAAAAATCATATGATATACATTATTATGATCTTTATGGTTAAATAAAAAGAGGACAATCTTAACGACACATGTTAGGCTATCTAAAATCACTGACTTTTATATTAAGTCAGTAAAAAACTATTATGAGAACAGTTGCATAAAAGCATAAAAGGAAGAATTTGATTTGTACCTACAATCTAAGAAGGGACACTTCCCTAAATTAAATATTTTCTAATTATAAATTAATATACATTTATTTAAACATTTTGGAAATGTACAAAAGTATAAAGAAGCCAATATCAATCATAAAAACAATCCTACCTATCCAGGATTACCACTGTTAACATTTGGTGCATATATCCTTTCAATCATATTAATACAGTAGTCCTCCCTTATCCACGGTTTCAGTTACCTGCAGTCAACCATGGTCCAAAAATATTATACGGAAAATTCCAGAAATAAACAATTCATAAGTTTCAAATTGCACACCATTCTGAGTAGCATGATGAAATCTCACGCCGTCCTCCTTCCTCCCACCCAGGACGTGAATCATCCTTTTGTCCAGCAGATCCACACGGTATAGGCTACCCACCAGTTAGTCACTTAGTACCCATTTCAGTTATCAGATCTGCTGTTGCCCTATTGTAGTGCTTGTGTTCAAGTAATGCTTATTTTACTTAATAACGGCCCCAAAGCGCAAGAGTAGTGATGCTGGCAGTTTGGAAATGCCAAAAGAGAAGCAGTAAAGTGTTTCCTTTAAGTGAAAAGGTGAAAGTTCTTGATTTAATAAGGATAGGGAAAAAAAGGATACTGAGGTTGCTAAGGTCTACAATATCTTTATTACAGTATATTGTTATACCTGTTCTATTTTATTATTAGTTAAAGAGGTTAATCTCTTACTTTGCCTAATTTATAAATTAAACTTTATCGTGGGGATGTATACATAGGAAAAAACATGGCACATACAGGATTCAGTTCCATCTGCAGTTTCAAGTATCCACTGGGAGGCCTGGAACATTTCCCCCATGAATAAGGGGGACTACCATATATACATGCTTTTAGATTTCTTACAAAATTGGTTATCTATTGTTTTGCATGCTGATTTTTTTTTTTTTCTGGTGAGGAAGATTAGCCCTAAGCTAACATCTGTTGCCAATCCTCCTCTTTTTGCTGAGAAAGATTGGCCCTGGGCTAACGTCCATGCCCATCTTCCTCAACTTTATATGTGGGACAGCATGGCTTGATAAGCAGTGTGTAAGTCCGTGCCCAGGATCTGAACCCACAAACCCAAGGCTGCTGAAGCAGAGCATGTGAACTCAACCACTACGCCACCAGGCCAGCCCCCTGCATCCTGATTTTTTTCACCTAATAAAAATATTTTAACATTTCCCTTGACAATAGGTATTCTTCAAGATGATTCTTAAGCCTACCCAGTATCCAGTCACATGATAATGTCATAAATATATTTCAGCAACCCCTTATTATTGGACTTTAGATTATCTTTACTCTTTGTAATAACCATTCTTATGCGTAAATCTACAGAGATGCCAAGTACTTTTCCTAAGGATGAATTCCTAGAAGGGGAATTACGAGGTGAACAGATATGTTTTTTAGCCTTTAATATATGGATCTTTTTATACAGATGGCCAACAGACACATGAAAAGATGTTCAAAATCATTAACTATCAGGGAAATGCAAATCAAAACTACGATGAGATGTCACCCCACGCCTGTCAGAATGGCTATAATGAACAAGACAGGAAACAACATGTGTTGGAGAGGATGTG